>JAGDYQ010000059.1:4968733-5253665 GCA_021962125.1 Bulinus truncatus
AGTTATTGCATTATTAATAATACTATATTCTATAAACACACAATATACTTTCTCACACTACACATTGCATATTCATATATACACAATATACTTCCACACTATGCATTGTATATTCTTATAAACACACAATATACTTCCACACTACACATTGTATATTCTTATAAACACACACAATATACTTCCACACTTCACATTGTATATTCATATATACACACACATACTTCCACACTACATTATATCTATATACATAAAATATTTTTCTACACATCACATATTGTGTATTCTTGTATACATACTATATACTTCCGCACTACATATTGTATATGATTATATACACAAAATACACTTCCACAATGAGCATTTGTATATTCATATATACACGTCTTACACTTAACAAGTATAACATTTGACAGTGTATACAAGTAAGCTCTAAACAAATCGATCAATATAACATTTTTCATAATTTACATCAGATATGATAGGAACATGTCACATTGAAGTCAACGATAAGAGAGCAACTTGACCTAAAGAAACCGTTTAGATGTGTAACATTTATTCATACACTTTAAGTTGGCCAACATTTCACATCTGATAATTTTTGTTGGTTAACATTATCTGATAATTTTTGGGTTGGCCAACATTTCACATCTGATATATAAGTTGGCCAACATTTCACATCTGATATATGTTGGCCAACATTTCACATCTGATACTTTAAGTTGGTTACCATTTTACATCTGATACTTTAAGTTACAATAGCATTTCACATCTGATACTTTAAGTTGGTTAACATTACATCTGATACTTTAAGTTGGCCAACATTCACATCTGATACTTTAAGTTGGCCAACATTTCACATAAGTTGGCCAACATTTCACATCTGGATATATAAGTTGGCCAACATTTCACATCTGATATAAGTTACAACATTTCACATCTGATACTAAGTTGGTTAACATTTCACATCTGATACTTTGAAGAATAACATTTAGCCAATTATTGAAACAATAACGATTATCTGACAGAGGTTGTGGTCAAACATTTACACCTAGATATATTGCACAATAATTACAATCGATTGGGTGAATATTCATTAAAGAGGGTTGCATCACAGTTACTTGCTTTCAGATAACTAGTTAACTTAAAAAAAGTTAGATTTTTTTCTCGAAAGATAATGAATCTTGGGGTGTCGTTTCTAACAAATTACATTGTGTGATATTGTGTGATATTGTTTGATATCGCGTGATATTGTGTGACTTTTCCATGAAAACATGATTTTATGACTGTTCCTAGCTTACATGACAGTATTGTTGCTTTAACATATGTTTAAAATATGAAAAACGACAAATAGTTAAACATGTATGTTAAGCCTAGGTGCACAAGTCAAGTGTAGAGCAGAATGCTTATCTAGGGTGCACTAGTCAAGTATAGCAGAATGTTCATCTAGGTGCACAAGTCAAGTGTAGAGCAGAAATGTTCATCTAGGTGCACAAGTGTAGATAGAATGTACATCTAGGGTGCACAAGTCAAGTGTAGAGCAGAATGTTCATCTAGGGTGCACAAGTCAAGTGTATAGCAGAATGTTCATCTAGGGTGCACAAGTCAAGTGTATAGCAAAATGTTCATCTAGGGTATGCGGGTAAATGTATTGAATACATGTCAAATCTTTGACACACACGTTAGGTTTTGACACGCAGGTCAATTCAATGGCAAACTGTCCAAATCAAACATAGAGGTCAAATCTATGCCATACAGGTCAAAACTATGGCAAAAAGTCTAACTTTTAAAATACAGGTCATATCTATGTCATGCAGGACAAGTGTATTACATAATGTCTAGTTTATTACACGCAGGTCAAGTCTATGACACGCAGGTCAAGTATATGAGACAAAAAATAATTTGACCAAACGTGGGTTGACTTTAAGTGTGTTGATCTTTATAAAGTTGTTTGCTTTAAAGAAATATTATGATTTTCATTTCTTGTCAACGGTTCAAAGCCTTTTAAATTTAAATACAGAAATAATGTTCTGCTGACTTTCCTGACTGTTCCACAGCTCCAAAACGTTTGAGCACCACTGCTCCATGTATCATATCCTTGTAACAAATGAATTCTCTGTGATGTTACAGGTATATCATAACTGGAAGAAATCGTACATGAACTATTCTTCTTTCACTGAGATAAACTTGAAGAAATCATACATGAACTGTTCTTCTTTCACTGAGATAAACTTGAAGAAATCATACATGAACTGTTCTTCTTTCACTGAGATAAACTTGAAGAAATCATACATGAACTATTCTTCTTTCACTGAGATAAACTTGCAGTTTCTGTTAGCGGTACCAAATAAATCTCGAACGCTGCTTAAATTAGTTTATTATGTATGGCAGCACTTTTAGATTTAGTCTACATTTAAAACAAACAATTCCGTTTTTTCAAAATATTTTTCTTTTGTTCCAATAACTACTACAGAATAGAAATAACCTCTTCAAACTAATTAAGAGGTTTTTAATTATTTTTTGTGTGCATTCAAGGGATATTGACATTAGGTATATTGACATTAGGTATATTGACATTAGGGATATTGGCATAGGGTAAATTGACATTATGTATATTGACATTAGGGATATTGACATTAGGGATATTGACATTAGGTATATTGACATTAGGTATATTGACATTAGGTATATTGACATTAGGGATATTGTCATAGGGAATATTGACATGAGTGATATTGACTTTGGGGATATTGACGTTAAGGATATTGACGTAAGGGATATTGGCGTTGGGGATATTGACATTATGGATATTAACATTAGGGATATTTACAGTAGAAACATTGACATGAGTGATATTGACTTTGGGGATACTGACATTAGGGATATTGGCGTTGGGGATATTGTCATAGGGAATATTGACATTAGGGATATTGTCATAGGGAATATTGACGTAAGGGATATTAACATTATGGATATTGAGGTTACTCGGTATTTTTGTTTTCTTTAAATGTTCTATCCTATAGATAGTCTGCTAGGTCCAGGGGACACAACACTTGAGTTCACTTGAAATATGACCATGACGTAGGCATGTCAAATAAAAGAAAATCAATGTTGTTTGAGTTGTGTGGGCAGTGTGCACTCACACATACACACACATAGACGTACTCACACTCTAGATCAGCCTTCACATTCTCCCAAACACACGCATTAGAGACTGAAGGAAAATTTTAAAGAAACAACAACCGGTAGTATGGACATGGACTCATAGTGCAAGTGAATTCATGCTTTGTGTACAATATGTATGTCAGCGTACAGTCGGGAGAAGTGTATGTGTACAATATGTACGTCAGAGTACAGTCGGGAGAAATGTATGTGTACAACATGTATGTCAGAGTACAGTCGAGAGAAGTGGATGTGTGCAATGTGTATGCCAGAGTACAATCGGGAGAAGTGTATGTGTACAATATGTTTGTCAGAATACAGTCGTGAGAAGTGTATGTGTGCAATGTGTATGCCAGAGTACAGTCGGGAGAAGTGTATGTGTACAATATGTATGTCAGAGTACAGTCGGGAGAAGTGTATGTGTGCTGTTGATATGCCTTGTTTCCAGATATTTGCACTCACTGTGTCTATTGATTCCGCCTAACTTCAGTTCTCTTGTTAAACTTCGAGTGTAAAGAAGAAAATGTTTTCAAGTTAATTGACGTACCCCGCAGAATCAATGGAGGGGACCACGACCGTCAACGTAATCTCACTTTACAGTCATTCAGTCTCAATTCAGTCATTCAGTCTCAATTCAGTCATTCAGTCTCAATTCAGTCATTCAGTCTCAATTCAGTTATTCAGTCTCAATTCAGTCATTCAGTCTCAATTCAGTCATTCAGTCTCAATTCAGTCATTTCAGTCTCAAATTCCAGTCCATTGGAGTCTCGGAATTTCAGTCATTCAGTCTCAATTCAGTGATTGTAGTCTTAATTGCTGATGTTATGATAAACGTTCCTATAATTCCAGACATCTTTGCCGCATATCGACCCCTTACTATAACCTGCTTATAGCCTCAATTGTTTAGAATACCCGGCTTTGGTACCTTATATTTATACAAGTATATGTCAAGAAAATACTGCAGCTTTGTGTTGAGTATGTCCATTAAAAGTATATGTCTAGTAAGTACTGCCATTGGTTGTGTATGTCTATTAAAATTATATGACCAGTAAGTACTGCCATTGGTTGTGTATGTCCATTAAAAGTATATGTCCAGTAAGTACTGTCATTGGTTGTGTATGACCATTAAAAGTATATGTCCAGTAAGTACTGCCATTGGTTGTGTATGTCCATTAAAAGTATATGTCCAGTAAGTACTACCATTGGTTGTGTATGTCCATTAAAAGTATATGTCCAGTAAGTACTACCATTGGTTGTGTATGCCCAGTACAAGTATATATCCAGTAGTTACTGTAATGGAATGTTCCTTTTGATAAGATTATGAACTTATTAAATTGAACACTAACACACTGTAAGGAAAATGTATGGAATATAATAGCATGTATTAAGAAATACCAATACTATTATTCGGTTTCATATTTCCAAGTTCATTTAGACCATTTTATTTTCATTTCTCTCACTTAAAAAAATTGTGCACATTCTTCAATGAACATTCCAAGACATGATGAATATAAACTTTGAATGTTTAGTCGACACGTCATCAATTGTCAAACAAATATGAACGCTGAAGAGAATTTCAAAGAATCACCTGATTGCTTGATGAGACATTCTAGACAAGATGGGCCCAAACTTTGCTTGATGAGACATTCTAGACCAGATGAACCCAAACTTTGCTTGATGAGATATTCTAGACAAGGTGGGCCCAAACTTTGCTTGATGGGACATTCTAGACCAGATTGGCCCAAACTTTGCTTGATGAGACATTCTAGACCAGATGGGTCCAAACTTTACTTGATGAGACATTCTAGACCAGATTGGCCCAAACTTTGCTTGATGAGATATTCTACACCAGATGGGCCCAAACTTTTGCTTGATGAGACATTCTAGACCAGATGGGTCCAAACTTTACTTGATGAGACATTCTAGACCAGATTGGCCCAAACTTTGCTTGATGAGATATTCTAGACCAGATGGGCCCAAACTTTGCTTGATGAGACATTCTAGACCAGATGGGTCCAAACTTTACTTGATGAGACATTCTAGACCAGATGGGCCCAAACTTTGCTTGATGAGATATTCTAGTCCAGATGGGCCCAAACTTTGCTTGACGAGACATTCTAGACCAGATGGGCCCAAACTTTGCTTGACGAGACATTCTAAACCAGATGGGCCCAAAACTTTGCTTGATGAAACATTCTACACCAGATGGGCCCAAACTTTGCTTGATGAAACATTCTACACCAGATGGGCCCAAACTTTGCTTGATGAAACATTCTACACCAGATGGGCCCAAACTTTGCTTGATGAGACATTCTACACCAGATGGGTCCAAACTTTGCTTGATGAGACATTCTAGACCAGATGGGCCCAAACTTTGCTTGATGAGACATTCTTGACCAGATGGGCCCAAACTTTGCTTGATGTGACATTCTAGACCAGATGGGCCCAAACTTTTCAGCCATTTAGGGCGCCGCCATACTGATTAATTTCAGTATATTTATAAAAGAAATGAAATAATGTACTTTTTTTTCATTGCTGCCAATGACCTTTAATGATGACCTCTTGTCCTGTTGCTCGACTGGAAATAGGATAGTTAAAAGTTTCGAATTGAAGCAGGTAGGGCCTAATTGTCTTAATGTTGTACACAGCATGTCCCACATACCAGTTTTAGAGTTTAGAGTTTAGAATGTATCATCTTTAGATAAATCAATCTCTTCAAAACAAATCTCTAAAAGGTAAACAAAGAACTATTTAATGAGATGTAACTATTTAATGACATGTAACTGTTTAATGTAACTATTCAAGGGACCTATACAACGGGATGTAACTATTCGATGTAACTATTTATAGGGATGTAACTACTCAATGGAGCTATTCATTAGGATGTAACTATTGAAAGGAACTATTCAATGGAACTATTCAATTGAACTATTCAATGGAACTATTCAATGGAACTATTGAACGGAACTATTGAAAGGAACTATTCAATGGAACTATTGAACAGAACTATTCAATGGAACTATTCAATTGAACTATTCAATGGAACTATTGAACGGAACTATTGAAAGGAACTATTCAACTGAACTATTCAATGGAACTATTGAACGGATCTATTGAAAGGAACTATTCAATGGAACTATTGAACGGAACTATTGAAAGGAACTATTCAATGGCTATTTTTTTTTATTTCCTTTTGTTTTTTGTACCTTTTCCGACAAAGAGACACTCGTCAATATAAGAGTAAAAAAAATAGTTAATGAGTGAAGATAATAAGTATATGGATAGATTTGACAATAAATATTTATTTGAAGGAAGAAAAATAGGTGGATAGATTGATAGATAGATGGATAGATTGATAGATAGAAGGACGAATAGATAGATTGATGGATAGATGGATAGATAGGATAAATGGATATATGTATAACTTGACATATGGATAGAGATATAGAAAGATTAGATGGAACTAATTTAAACAACCAGTTAATACACCACTAATGGGACAATATAGTCATATCGAATCAAAAAAGACATGTAGTTAATGCTGTGCGAATATTTGACTGAGATTGTTTCATTGGTTGGGCGAGTTACCCCAGTGGGCCGTGTAATTAGGTTTAGCTGGAATTTTTTAATTAAGTGGAAAGTGTGTCAACCCCCGCTCTCCGCCCTCACCCATCAACATCCTAATTGTAGGAAAGTTCAGTCAAGGCTTTACAGGATTACACGGGCAAGGAGATCCGTGGGAGCGGGGGTGGGGGGGGAGGAGGAACGTTTGAAAACAAGTTCAAATATCTGATGAAGTGAACAAGAGAAAGATTTAAAATACTTTAGTGCTCAATGTTAAGAAAAACACGAACCTAATTAGAATCCAACCTTGCATTATGTTTCTAAATAAAACTACCTGTGCTATCAACCAATAACAACTTATACTATGAACAAATAACAACTTATACTATGAACAAACAACAACTTATAATATGAACAAATAACAACTTATACTATGAACTAATAACAACTTATACTATGAACAAATAACAACTTATAATATGAACAAATAACAACTTATACTATGAACAAATAACAACTTATACTATGAACAAATAACAAACTATATATAAGAAAAATTAACAACTATATACTATGAGAACTAAACAACAACTTATACTTAGTGGAACAAATAACAACTAATACTATGAACAAATAACAACTTATACTATGAACAAATAACAACTTATAATATGAACAAATAACAACTTATACTATGAACAAATAACAACTTATACTATGAACAAATAACAACTCATACTATGAACCAATAACAACTTATACTATGAACAAATAACAACTTATAATATGAACAAATAACAACTAATAATATGAACAAATAACAACTTATACTATGAACAAATAACAACTTATACTATGAACAAATAACAACTTATAATATGAACAAATAACAACTTATACTATGAACAAATAACAACTTATACTATGAACAAATAACAACTTATAATATGAACATATAACAACTTATACTATGAACAAATAACAACCTATAATATGAAAAATAACAACTTATACTATGAACAAACAACAACTTATACTATGAACAAATAACAACTAATACTATGAACAAATAACAACTTATACTATGAACAAATAACAACTTATAATTTGAACAAATAACAACTTATACTATGAGCAAATAACAACTTATACTATGAACAAATAACAACTCATACTATGAACCAATAACAACTTATACTATGAACAAATAACAACTTATAATATGAACAAATAACAACTAATAATATGAACAAATAACAACTTATACTATGAACAAATAACAACTTATACTATGAACAAATAACAACTTATACCATGAACAAATAACAACTTATACTATGAACAAATAACAACTTATACTATGAACCAATAACAACTTATACTATGAACAAACAACAACTTATACAATTAACAAATAACAATTTATACTATTAACTAATAACAATTTATACTATTAACAAATAACAACTTATACTATTAACAAATAACAACTTATACTATTAACAAATAACAACTTATACTATGAACAAACAACAACTTATACTATGAACAAACAACAACTTATAGTATAAACAAATAACAACTTATACTATTAACAAATAACAACTTATACTATTAACAAATAACAACTTATACTATTAATAAATAACAACTTATGCTATTAACAAATAACAACTTATACTATTAATAAATAACAACTTATGCTATTAACAAATAACAATTTATACTATATAACTCATTTAGAGGGTTATAATTCACTTCATAAAAGTTAAAACTGGAGTGGGATTATAAACCAATATATTGTCCTATGTATGAAACTGTTCAATGTAATGTTCATATTTATCTTTGAAACATTGTTCAGTTTGTTGTGAAACGTCCATGTAATCATAGAAACGTAATTTTATTAATTTTTGTATTCACTACATAATGTTTATTTTAAAGTTTAAATTGATGATAGTTTTCGATCGGTAGACAAAATAAAAATGGCGCTAAATGTTTTTTCTACCTAATGCCTAATGTAATATTCCAATAAATTGCACTGTTACTTTTATTTGAAAAATAAAATACATCAAATGTAGTTGTACTTAATAACTCCCTAAACGTTTTACAATCGATGTCTTCTTATATGTTAGTTGATTTACATGATAGTCCCTGTTTTATTTAGGTTCAGTTAAAATTTGTGTTTGTGTTAACTGATGATGTACCAGGATGTGTTAAAAAAATTCTGCCCAGGCAGCGAAAAGAATGCCCGATGAGAGCCATAAAATAGCCGATAAAACAGTTAACCTGCATAAATGGCAGACATAATTTATAGCACATGGTGAGCCGCTCAGGTAGTAGGAGCGATCTTATAATAAGATTAGTTTGACACACCTATTTATATCTCTTGTACGTTTTCTTTCATTGTCACAGTACGTTTGATAATAACAGCGGTGTAACAAAGATCTGTTATAGGTATGTCCATCTGTCGATTGATTGATTGTAGATAAACGTTCAATTGATTTATACATATATTATCTCTATACTTATAAGACGCATTTGTTGTCTGTCTGTCTGTTCCCTTATAACTCGAGATGCAGAAAACCAAATAACGTGAAATTTGGTACACGTACACATAATTACATGGGGAAGGTTATAGGATATGTTTCGTTTCATCTCGATGGGTAGTTTAATTGTTATAAATTATTTTTATTTTAGTATTTTACTATATTAAAAGTAATCTCGACGGCGCCATAAATAAAACTCTCCTGTGACGTCATTTCCTGATGATACATTTTTAAAAGAGGGGTAACTTCCGGAAACTCCGATTGTAAACATGGTGAAATCAATAGACATATCTATTTACCTATCGTTTTATGTATTCAGAATATTAAAATTAAAGGTGTACTTTAATAACCCGAAATACGTTAATTAAAATGTTTCTGTGACATTATTAGCATTATTAATACAATCTCAATGGGTAGTTTAATTGTAATTAATTATTTTAGCATTTTACTATATTAAAGTATTCACGGATGGGATCGCCTTCACTATAAATAAAAATCCTCTGTGACGTCATTTCCCGATTATGAACTTGCACCATGAACTTGCGCGCGGGTGCTTTAAATGTTATTGCTTTCAAATTGTATCAATGCACAGGGAATTCCCTGTATTTGCGCACCAAGTGAATGTGTAATTGAACGGACGGAGAAGAAAGGGTTAGGGACGGAAAAAAAAAATATTGTTGTTGTTTTTTTTTTCATGCTGCAAGTACCCGGCTTTGCCCGGGATTAAAAAAAGGTTTTCTGTTTATTTAAGAAGCGTAATTTGACTTTTAATTGTACAGAGAGGGAGGGGGGAGAAAGATAAAGAGAGAGGGGGGGCAGGGAGGGGAGAGGGAAGGAGGGGCAGGGAGGGAGATGGAAGGGGAGGGCGGAAGGGGAGGGGAGAGAAGGAGGGAGGGAGATAAAGGGGGAGGGAGGGTTGGAGAGAGAGGGAGGGAGAGAGAAAGGTAGAGAGAGGGAGGCAGGGAGGGAGAGGGAAGGAGGGGGCAGGGAGGGAGATGGAAGGAGGGAGGAAGGGGAGGGGAGAGAAGGAGGGAGGGAGATAAAGGGGGAGGGAGGGTTGGAGAGAGAGGGAGGGAGAGAGAAAGGGAGGGAAGGAAAGAGAAAAGAAGGGAGGGAGATAAACGGGAGGGAGGAAGAGAGAGAGGAGGGAGAGAGATAAAGAAAAAGGGAGGGAGAGAGAGATAAAGAGAGAGGGGGGAAGGGAGGGAGAGAGAGGAAATGAGGGAGAGAAGGGGAGGGAGAGAGAGAGGAAGAGGGGAGAGAGGGAGACGGGAGAGGGAGGGAGGGAGGAAGGAGGCAGGGAGAGAGGGGGTAGGGAGGGAGAGAAAGGAGAGGGAAAGAGAGAGGATGGAAGAAATGGGAGGGAGAGATAAAGAGATAGAGGGGGCAGGGAGGGAGAGAGGGGGAGGATGAAGGGAGGAAGGTGGAGAGAGGGGGGACGGGGGAGAGATGGAGGGAGGGAGATAGGGAGAGAGAGGGAGATGGGAGAGTTAGGGAGGGAGGGAGGGAGAAAGGGAGGAAGGGAGAGAGGGGGGTAGGGTAAACAGAAAACCTTATTTTAAACCCGGGCAAAGCCGGGTAATTTCAACTAGTTAATTATAAGATCAAGCTATTAAATGCTGGTAGAACATTTGACATCAACGCTTTAAAGCAGAGAAAATGCGCCTGACCTCCATATCTGAACATAGAAATGACAAACACATAGACATGCATCACAGACTTTTAAATAATGTTTGAAGGTTTGTGGAGGGTAGGGTCGACCAGTGATTGTTATTAAATGACCAAATGCGAGAAGGGAACGCTTCATATTATACTTAGAGCTTTTTTTTTTAACAATTAGTTTTAAAAATAGAACAACTATATCAAATTGAATATCAAATTGAATATCAAATTGAATATCAAATTGAATATCAAATTGAATATCAAATTGAATATCAAATTGAATATCAAATTGAATATATTTTATGAAGAGGTCGGTGGATGGAGGTCTTTGATATAGCATTCAAGGGATGAGAGGGAACGAAGGGCATAATGTTATGTACGGCTGTAGTGAAATACTGTAGTGTAATACCGTAGTGTAATACTGTAGCGTAATATTGTAGTGTACGACTGTAGTGTAATACTGTAGTGTACGACTGTAGTGTACGACTGTAGAGAAATACTGTAGTGTACGGCTGTAGTGTATATATATAGTTCGTCCATCGTATTCGATGAAGACCATCTAGTCATCAGAGGTTGGAGTGTTGGTTGGTGTGTGTCGGTGTGTGCGCAGATGGCTGACTAGTTCAATCCTTGCGTGGAAAAGTCTATGACAGTGGGGACAGGGAATGGTGGCTGTCAGATGGTGGTCGGCAGCGCGAGCTTTGCTAACCAGGCGTCGCGTTTCAGCAGCAACAGTTCTATTTGCCTCACATAACCCAGCGCCTATGTGAACAGAGTGACGCTACAAAGCTCTGTCCTGGGCATCTTCCTCCCAGCAATCAGGATCCATGTTCAAAGCCTTCAAAGAGTACTTCAGCGTGTCCTTGTAGCGCTTTTTCTGGCCTCCGCGAGAGCGCTTTCCCTGCTGCAGTTCTCCGTAGAAGATCTTTCGAGGCAGTCGGTGGTCTGGCATGCGAGCGAGGTGGCCTGCCCAGCGAAGCTGAGAGCGCATTAGTATGGTGTAGATGCTGGACATGTTGGCTCTGGCAAGGACTTCAGTGTCGGGAACCTTGTCTTGCCATCTGATCCTCATTATGCGCCTGAGGCAGGTTGTGTGAAAGTGGTTGAGTTTCTTGGCATGGCGCTGGTAGACTGTCCAGGTTTCGCTTGCGTACAGTAGTGTTGGGAGGACGATGGCGTGATACACCTTCAACTTGGTGGGTAGGCTGATACCTCTTCTGTTCCAGACGTTGGAGTGAAGTCTACCAAAGGCTGCACTGGCTTTGGCGATTCGTGCGATAACTTCGTTGTCCATTACAACACAACGAGAGATGTCCCCCAAAGTTCGTCTCCATGACTCATGAATTTAGTGATACACATAAATAGATTCATGAATTTAGTGATACACATAAATAGACTCATAAATTTAGTGATACACATAAATAGACTCATAAATTTAGTGATACACATAAATAGACTCATGAATTTAGTGATACACATAAATAGATTCATGAATTTAGTGATACACATAAATAGATTCATGAATTTAGTGATACACATAAATAGACTCATAAATTTTGTAGGAAACAAATCCCGAATTCTGCCAACCTTTGATCTAGACAGCTATCTCCGTCATAGCATACCGACATACCATAATACCTGCATACCATTATACCTGCATACCATTATACCTGCATACCCTCAAACCGACATACCATTATACCTGCATACCAACATACAATTATACCTGCTCACCATGGGGTATATGGGATACCTGTGTGGGAGAAAAATCAGACTTAAGGCAGTCGCATACATGGCAACATGTTGGCCGGCGGTTCTGTTACCTCACATGTACTCAGTTCTCGGTCTTTGGCTCCTAGCGCCATACCCCGGCAAACCGCTTCGACTAGCAGGCTAAACCTGATCGAGTATAGGAGAAGGCAAACTCTGATCTCAAACCGGGGCAGATAGGGCTCGCTTAGCCTCTTCAGGCAAACCTATCTAGAAGAAGGAAAACTCTGACCTCAAACCGGGGCAGCTAGGGCTCGCTTAGCCTCTTCAGGCAAACCTATCTAGAAGAAGGAAAACTCTGACTTCAAACCGGGGCTTGCTCAGCTTGCTTAAGGCGCTCAGAAGATATCTCTGTCGACGGCTATGAGCTGCACCTCAACCCCGGCCAGTTGTCTATGATCCGCTTGCCACTGGAGCACTGGGGAGCGGGCGAGAGAGTGAGGTCGACGGTGCGCAACTCTTCTTCAATTTAATCAAAATCACAGCGCAAGTCATCTAGTCATCCTTCCATTCCATCTCCCAAGTCCTGCGGCGACAGGCGAACGACGACGCGACAGGTGAGGGTTCACTGGAAGTCGTAGCCGCAGACCTGCACGCAGGCGGCTCGGGCCATAGGGTCGCTCCTTGCTGTACCGGAGCAGCAGCGAGGTTCGGCAGCCCCCCGAGCGACTGAGCAGCCCTCTTTAGGACAGCACTGCTCACCCCCGTAGCATGGGGAACTGGCTAGAAAAGGTGCCCCAAACATTGCCTGCTCCACATTGCCGGCTGTAGTGTACGACTGTAGAGAAATACTGTAGTGTACGACTGTAGTGTACGACTGTAGAGAAATACTGCAGTGTACGACTGTAGTGTACGACTGTAGTGTACGACTGTAGAGAAATACTGTAGTGTACGACTGTAGAGAAATACTGTAGTGTACGACTGTAGTGTACGACTGTAGTGTAATACTGTAGTGTACGACTGTAGTGTAATACTGTAGTGTACGACTGTAGTGTAATACTGTAGTGTACGACTGTAGTGTAATACTGTAGTGTACGACTGAAGTATAATACTGTAGTGTACGACTGTAGTGTACGACTGTAGAGAAATACTGTATTGTAATACTGTAGTGTACGACTGTAGAGAAATACTGTAGTGTACGACTGGGAGAGTTATAATCAGTAGTCCGCGTTAATTGACTCATAAATTTAGTGATACACATAAATAGACTCATGAATATAGTGATACACATTAATAGACTCATGAATTTAGTGATACAAATAAATAGACTCATGAATTTAGTGATACACATAAATAGACTCATGAAATTAGTGGTCCACATAAATAGACTCATGAATTTAGTGCTCCACATAAATAGAGTCATGAATTTAGTGATACACATAAATAGACTCATGAATTTAGTGAAACACATAAATAGACTCATGAATGAATTTAGTGCTTCACATAAATAGACTCATGAATTTAGTGATGCACATAAATAGACTCATGAATTTAGTACTTCACATAAATAGACTCATGAATTTAGTGATACACATAAATAGACTCATGAATTTAGTGATACACATAAATAGACTCATGAATTTAGTTATACACATAAATAGACTCATGAATTTAGTGATACACATAAAAAGACTCATGAATTTTATGATACACATATTTAGACTCCTGAATTTAGTGATACACATAAATAGACTCATGAATTTAGTGATACACATAAATAGATTCATGAATTTAGTGATACACATAAACAGACTCATGAATTTAGTGATACACATAAATAGACTCATGAATTTAGTGATACACATAAATAGACTCATGAATTTAGTGATACACATAAATAGATTCATGAATTTAGTGATACACATAAATAGACTCATGAATTTAGTGATACACATAAATAGACTCATGAATTTAGTGATACACATAAATAGACTCATGAATTTAGTGATACACATAAATAGATTCATGAATTTAGTGATACACATAAATAGATTCATGAATTTAGTGATACACATAAATAGACTCATGAATTTAGTGATACACATAAATAGACTCATGAATTTAGTGATACACATAAATAGATTCATGAATTTAGTGATACACATAAATAGACTCATAAATTTTGTAGGGAACAAATCCCGAATTCTGCCAACCATTGATCTAGACAGCTATCTCCGTCATAGCATACCGACATACCATAATACCTGCATACCATTATACCTGCATACCATTATACCTGCATACCCTCAAACCAACTTACCATTATACCTGCATACCAACATACAATTATACCTGCTCACCAACATACCATTATACCTGCTCACCAACATACCATTATACCCTCATACCAACATACCATTATACCTGCATACCAACATACCATTATACCTGCATACCATTATACCTGCATACCATTATACCTTCATACCCTCATACCAACATACCATTATACCTGCTCACCAACATACCATTATACCTGCTCACCAACATACCATTATACCAGCACACCAACATACCATTATACCCTCATACCAACATACCATTATACCTGCATACCAACATACAATTATACCTGTTTATCAACATACCATTATACCTGCATACCATTATATTTGCATACCAACATACCATTATACCTGCTCACCAACATAATATTAAACCTGCTCACCAACATACCATTATACCTGCTCATCAACATATCATTATACCTGCTCACCAACATACCATTATACCTGCTCACCAACATACCATTATACCTGCTCACCAACATACCATTATACCAGCACACCAACATACCATTATACCCTAATACCAACATACCATTATACCTGCATACCAACATACAATTATACCTGTTTATCAACATACTATTATACCTGCATACCATTATATTTGCATACCAACATACCATTATACCTGCTCACCAACATACCATTATACCTGCTCACCAACATAATATTAAACCTGCTCACCAACATACCATTATACCTGCTCACCAACATACCATTATACCTGCTCATCAACATATCATTATACCTGCTCACCAACATACCATTATACCTGCTCACCAACATACCATTATACCTGCTCACCAACTTACCATTATACCTACTCACCAACATACCATTATACCTGCTCACCAACTTACCATTATACCTGCTCACCAACATACCATTATACCTGCTCACCAACATATCAAGTCTTGGGCTCCCCATAAGGTCTGCAAAAACTGTGTGGAGAGCCTACGGCAGTGGACAAATGATGAGAAGAAAAGTCTAAGTTTCGGTGTACCAATGGTATGGCCGAAAGACCATTTTGGTGATTGTTATTTTTGTATTGTGAATGTTAAAGGCTTCAATCGCCACAAGAAATCTAAGTGAGATTATCCTGATCTTGAATCTGCAAGGAGACCAATTCCACATAGCAGTGAAGTTCCTATGCCAGTGTTTAGTGGATTATTAGAGCTTTCACCATCAGACTCTGACGAGGGGCAAAATCTGGAGTTTTTGGCAGGTGAAAAAAGTGGAAACGATGATGAAGGAAGTTCTTCAACACCTCAACCCTTTAGTCAAGAAGAACTCAATGACCTGATACGATACCTAAATATGCCCAAGCAAACATCTGAGCTTTTAGCGTCCAGGCTCAATGAAAGAAATTTTCTCAAACAAGAATTATTAAAATTTCTTATCGGAAAAGAGAAGAGTTTCTTCTTCCATATTTCAGCCAAGAGGAAGATCTTGTTTACTGTAATGACATCCTTGGATTTCTGCTCCAAATGGGACTACAAGACTACCATTCCGAAGACTGGCGTCTTTTTATAGACAGTTCCATCAGAAGCTTGAAATGTGTTCTGATACACAATGGTAACCGTTACGCATCTCTTCCTATTGCTCACTCAACAACACCTAAAGAAGAGTATGAGAATATCAAAACAGTATTGCAGAAAGTCTGTTATATGAGCATCAGTGGTCAATTTGTGTTGATCTAAAAATGGTAAACTTCATGCTTGGGTAGCAGTCAGGATACACAAAATACCCGTGCTTCATGTGCCTTTGGGATAGCAGGGCAAGGCAAGATCATTGGACAAGAGTGGCATGCCCTGCAAGGGAAACCATGACTGTAGGTAAAGAAAATATCATCAACAAGCCACTGGTTGACAAAATATGATCATTCTCCCACCGCTTCATATCAAATTAGGTTTAATGAAACAATTTGTTAAGGCTTTGGGATTTTTGACGGTCCTCAGATTCGAAAACTCATCAACGATCAATATTTTACAGATTTCGCGGAGCACCTTGAAGCTTCTTCATGGAACAGTTTTGTTTCAGTTGTCAGGAACTTCTTAGGTAATAACAAAGCAGAGAATTACGAAAAACTGGTACAAGATATGCTCGCTAACTTCAGAAACATTGGAGCAAATATAAGCATCAAGGTACATTACCTGCACAGTCATTTAGAAAATTTCCAGGTAACCTTGGGGACTTCAGTGAGGAACAAGGCGAGAGGTTTCATCAGGATATGAGGGTGATGGAGGAGAGATATCAAGAAAGATGGGACATAATATGATGGCTGACCACTGTTGGAGCCTCCAGCGCAATTGCCCCAACGACACACACAAAAGGAAGTCGAGCAAACAGTGATTTGCTAATGCATTACCATAGACAATTAACATATTAATTAATTAATTAGACATAATTAGTTTTTCAAATGAAAATGTTTTCTTCTATAGCACTATTACATATCTTTTTAAACAAAATTCTGCATGACTATTAACATTTTCACTAGTATTTGTTAGTATACTATTTTACTTCATGCAATTCTTGACAATTTTCAAACACGGTGCATACATTATTTAATTAATTTTAATTATCTCGTAAAATAGAGCCAATCTAGCAAAAGCACTTACATATTCTAAATCAGCATAGTTGACTTTGTATAAAATGATTCAAATATCACTGGCAATGAAATCACTGTTTACCAGTGTTATTGATGTATTCCATATTCGGCATGTTCCTCGCGATGTCCGATTGTGACATTTTCTGCAAAGTATCTCAAGTGTAATTCAATTACTGAAAACATACAATTCTTTTTAACAATACTAGGTAGACATAAAGATTAAACCATCTCTAACTACAGACACAAATGATTAATCCAGGTTTAACTACAGACACAAATAATTAAACCATCTCTAACTACAGACACAAATGATTAAACAAGGTCTAACTACAGACACAAATGACTAAACCAGCTCTAACTACAGACATACAGATTAAACCTCTCAAACTACAGACACAAATGATTATACCAGCTCTAACTACAGACACAAATGATTAAACCAGCTCTAACTACAGATACAAATGATTAAACCAGCTCTAACTACAGACACAAATGATTATACCAGCTCTAACTACAGACACAAATGATTAAACCAGCTCTAAATACAGAAACAATGCAGTGAGACTCGAGGAATTGTTAATAAACAAGAGATCGATACATGAGTAAATTGGAATGACCTAAACAAAATTAAGAAAATATTTACTTTTACAATTAAAATAGCTGGACGTAAAATTATCTATACTCAAATTGACATTTAATTAAGTGATATCCTAATTTTCGTGTCAGCTATCAGTCTGTGTAATTTAAATAGCATAACACGGTATAACTATTGTTGTTTATTTACTATACAATCAAACATTACGCTCTAGTTGAAAACAATCACACATCAGTTAAATACTCACAAATTTCAGGTGAATACAATCACACATCAGTAAAATACAAACAAACTTCAGGTGAATACAATAACACATCAGTTGAATACAATCACACATCAGTTGAATACAATCAAACAACACACATCAGTTGAATACAATCACACATCAGTTGAATACAATCACTCATCAGATGAATACAATCAAACAACACACATCAGTTGAATACAATCACACATCAGTTGAATACAATCACACATCAGTTGAATACAATCACTCATCAGATGAATACAATCAAACAACACACATCAGTTGAATACAATCACACATCACACATCAGTTGAATACAATCACACATCAGTTGAATACAAACACACATCAGTTGAATACAATCACACATCAGTTGAATACAATCACAAAACACACATCAGTTGAATACAATCACACAACACACATCAGTTGAATACAATCACACAACACAAATCAGTTGAATACAATCACACATCAATTGAATACAATCACACAACACACATCAGTTGAATACAATAAAACAACACACATCAGTTGAATACAATCACACAACACAAATCAGTTGAATACAATCACACATCAGTTGAATACATTCACACATCAGTTGAATACAATCACACAACACACATCAGTTGAATACAATAAAACAACACACATCAGTCGAATACATTCACACATCAGTTGAATACAAACACACATCAGTTGAATACAATCACACATCAGTTGAATACAATCACACATCAATTGAATACAATCACACATCATTTGAATACAATCACACATCATTTGAATACAATCACACATCAGTTAAATACAATGACACATCGGTTGAATACAATCACACATCAATTGAATACAATCACACAACACACATCAGTTGAATACAATAAAACAACACACATCAGTTGAATATATTCACACATCAGTTGAATACAAACACACATCAGTTGAATACAATCACACATCAGTTGAATACAATCACACATCAATTGAATACAATCACACATCATTTGAATACAATCACACATCATTTGAATACAATCACACATCAGTTAAATACAATGACACATCGGTTGAATACAATCACACATCAATTGAATACAATCACACAACACACATCAGTTGAATACAATAAAACAACACACATCAGTTGAATGCATTCACACAACACACATCAGTTGAATACAATCACACAACACACATCAGTTGAATACAATAAACAACACACATCAGTTGAATACAATAACACATCAGTTGAATACAATCACACAACACAAATCAGTTAAATACAAATCTACAACATACATCAGGTGAATACAATCACACATCAGTTCAATAAAATCACACATCAGTTGAATACAATCTACAACACACATCAGGTGAATACAATCACACATCAGTTCAATACAATCACACATCAGTTGAATACAATCACACATCAGGTGAATACAATCACGCATCAGTTGAATACAAACACACATCATTTGAATACAATCACACATAAGTTGAATACAAACATACAGCACACATCAGTTGAATACAATTACACAACACATATCAGTTTAATAAAATCATATATCAGTTGAATACAATCACACAACACACATCAGTTGAATACAATTACACAACACACATCAGTTGAATTTTGAATACAATCATATATCAGTTGAATTCAATCACACGTCACTCGTGTCGTAGATAAACAATTGCCAGTTTCATCCAATAGAATATATTATAAATTTGCACAGAGAATCGCAGAAGTGAGAGAATTGAAATATAGAAAAAATAACAACGAAAAACAGCATTTCCCGCCATGATTCTATATATATAGATATACTACGTCACGCCCTTACATCAAGTGTGGATTTGTTTGAATAAAAGAGTAGCCTATTTATTTGTTTTTCTTCAAATTGAAAACGAAGTTCCAACTATACAAGCATACTGACAATCTATACATTCAAGAATTAACATACTGACAATCTATACATTCAACAATTAACATACTGACAATCTATACATCCAACAATTAACATACTGACAATCTATACATCCAACAATTAACATACTGACAATCTATACATCCAACAATTAACATACTGACAATCTATACATCCAACAATTAACATACTGACAATCTATACATCCAACAATTAACATACTATCTAAGCATCCTGCCAATTCATCAACACACCAACTAACGAAATTCATCAAACTATGATGGTAAATATGTACATGTGTACGGTCGGTTTTTTAATAATCTCTTTATGTAAAGAGGGTGAGGTTTGCTGGTAGAGATCATGTAGACAGTCATGTTTGCTACTAGTGATCATGTAGACAGTCATGTTTGCTGCTAGTGATCATGTAGACAGTCAAGTTTGCTGCTAGAGATCATGTAGACAGCCATGTTTGTCGCTAGAGATCATGTAGACAGCCATGTTTGCTGCTAGTGATCATGTAGACAGTCAGGTTTGCTGGTAGAGATCATGTAGACAGTCATGTTTGCTGCTAGAGATCAGGTAGACAGTCATGTTTGCTGCTAGAAATCTTTTTCCTCCATCATCTCAGTCACACACACACCTCTACACTCATACATTTTACACACACACTAACACAAACAGACCCTCACATACTCATACATTCTCAATGAATAAGTTATACAAATTCACACACGCATATACACACTAACACAAATATTCTACTTTTGCTACATCACAAGATACGATGTTCATTGTCTTCTACAAATAACAAATATCAAGCAATCAGACAACAATGACACAGACAATCAATTTACACTAACAACATTTGTCAAGATTTGATCCTAATAAGCAGATCAGTTTTGATACAGTACAATATTACTTCGTACTGAATAACAACACTTCACTCATTTCACATTCTCTTTACGTTCAATGTAATTAGGAGAACTCAAATACACAATCTATAATTGAGCGTTTAAGTAAATACTAAACATTAACTGAACTGTGTAATCAAAACAGCGATAACTTAGATAAATCGTCTTAACATTTCTGTGAAATATAAGGTGTCAACTTAGTACGACAGTGAAGTCTACTGTATGCTTATCAACTAAATGATCGTTAGTCTAAATATGGAGACTCAAATGAAGTGTGAAATGTTAAGTGGCATGGGTGATGTATCCACTGAACCGAACTCAGAAACTAAACTTGTCTTTATTGATCATATCGGTTGGTATTCATATGTTTTACACTGTAAGATTTATTCCCTATGTGTTCTTTTATTTATTGTTGTATTGATGGATGCCAATTGAGGTAATTTCATAGATTTCAGAAGTCACGCTATGTTTATACTTAGGCTGATTGCCTGATGGGAGTTGGCGAGGTTTTCACGTACTCCAGACAGTCAACGCTAATCGATAAAGTAAATATCTTCAACACACGGTACGTCCTGCCGGCTGAATCTGACTCTTTCCATTACAAATTTTTATTTCGAAACTCTGCAACTGTCACAGCTTATTAAAACGAGGCAAATAATTAAAATAAAATATTTAAAAAAAATTAAAATTATGGTTACTGCAGATGTTACAAATTATGTGATTGCTTGGCCAAAGATGAATTTAAAGTAGGCCTGCTTCAGGATCAATTAAACTTAATTATTGTATCACATTGAATGAATTGAATTTAAAAATGTAATATTTTAATATCAGTAGTTCGATATCTGGTGTCGAAGATTCGGCTGAGATGTCAAATAGCAGTGCGGTTTTCAACCGATGGTAGGTGTACACCATGAAGTACGGGAAAGGTTATGAATGAGTAGCAGCGACACTTTTCGTTTAAAATAAACATAAGTTTGAAGAAGGTCACCAGTTTGCTGCGTGACTTATCACCAAAATCACTCACCCAAGGTTTGCATTGGAAAATAAAGCGCATTCCATTAAGAGTAAGTACAATTAATCGCGAAGGTACACGTGAGGAGTAACTTTCACATCTATGGGGTACTTTCACATCTATGGGGTACTTTCACATCTATGGGGTACTCTCACATCTATGGGGTACTTTCACATCTATGGGGTACTTTCACATCTATGGGGGTACTTTCACATCTATGGGGTACTTTCACATCTATGGGGTACTTTCACATCTATGCGGTACTTTCACATCTATGGGGTACTTTCACATCAATGGGGTACTTTCACATCTATGGGGTACTTTCACATCTATGGGGTACTTTCACATCTATGGGCTACTTTCACATCTATGGGGTACTTTCACATCTATGGGGGTACTTTCACATCTATGGGGGTACTTTCACATCTATGGGGGTACTTTCACATCTATGGGGTACTTTCACATCTATGGGGTACTTTCACATCTATGGGGTACTTTCACATCTATGGGGGTACTTTTACATCTATGGGGTACTTTCACATCTATGGGGTACTTTCACATCTATGGGCTACTTTCACATCTATGGGGTACAATGACAATAAAGGTAGAGAACCACTGATATAGCGGGTAAAATCATCATTTATACCAAATGTTAAGTCATTACTTAAGTCAGTTCTTCGTTGTTAAATATAGGTGGCAAGTTCATTGACGTATGTACGTCAGTTTATGTAACAGATCTATGTAATGAAACACAGCTATATAATGAAACATGGCTATGCAATGAAACACAGCTCTATAATGAAACATGGCTATGCAATGAAACATGGCTATGTAATGAAACACATTTATGCAATGAAACATAGCAATGAATGAAACATAGCAATGAATGAAACATGGCTATGTAATTAAACACATCTATGTATGTTAACACATCAGTTTATTGTACGCATGTAAGAATGGTAACATATATATGTATTGAAATACATCTTCGCATTGTATCTTAAGTGATTAATATAGCACATCGAAGTGAAATCTTACTGTAAAATTTCAGGTATATACAAAGCTCTCGTGATTAGCATTTGCTGAATTGTACAGCATAAAAAGTGACGCCAGATTTAATGTTCCACACAGACACATTATAAACTAACAACTCAGCCACCTTAATACCCTGCTCATTAGCCTACCTGTTGAATATGTTGGCTGACTTGAGATAACGAATAGTCAACCTCTTGATGGAGGGCAGTTTTTGACTTTCTAGTGGATAATCTGTTATAATAAAGACTATGTTTACTGACAAGTCTAGGTATATTGGTCAACTTACGGTGAATTACCCTCGCTGTTTCACATTATTGCTGTTGTAGCTCAGGGTCACTGCCAGTAGATATGGGCCCCCTACACCGTCTCAATTGTGGGACTCGTCTGGCAATTCTTCAGTCCCCCTTCTAAATTCCCCCCCCCCCAACCTATACTAAGAGACCCGAAACGTTTAAACAGTTGTACAATGTGTTTGACTGATTGTTGTGTGCCATAAACAGTTGTACAATGTGTTTGACTGATTGTTGTGTGCCATAAACAGTTGTACAATGTGTTTGACTGATTGTTGTGTGCCATAAACAGTTGTACAATGTGTTTGACTGATTGTTGTGTGCCATAAACAGTTGTACAATGTGTTTGACTGATTGTTGTGTGCCATAAACAGTTGTACAATGTGTTTGACTGATTGTTGTGTGCCATAAACAGTTGTACAATGTGTTTGACTGATTGTTGTGTACCATAGACAGGGCCGTCTTTAATGGCTTCCAGTGGGATTTAATATAAAGATTTATTTTGTCAGTAGAATTTTAAAAAGAGAAAGAAGTGTGTGCTAGATAATGGAACCAATCATTGTACAAACTTGTTGGGGCATTTAACAAATAGATAGAGTTTATTGATATAATTGTACAAACTTTGTTGGGACATGCAACAAATAGATAGAGTTTGATACAGAATGTGTTGGTATAGTTCAGACTTTATATCATGTGTCTACAGACACTAGTGATAGGATACAGAATGTGTTGGTATAGTTCAGACTTTATATCATGTGTCTACAGACACTAGTGATAGGATACAGAATGTGTTGGTATAGTTCAGACTTTATATCATGTGTCTACAGACACTAGTGATAGGATACAGAATGTGTTGGTATAGTTCAGACTTTATATCATGTGTCTACAGACACTAGTGATAGGATACAGAATGTGTTGGTATAGTTCAGACTTTATATCATGTGTCTACAGACACTAGTGATAGGATACAGAATGTGTTGGTATAGTCTTGACTCTAATCCGGCACTAATATAGAATTGATGGGAATCTCGACATGAAAGCTGCTCAGCCACCTGGAGAATGAACATAATACTGGACAATCTGTGATCGTGTATCTCACCTGTGAGGTGTGAAACTCCTGCTTTGATCGATGCCTAGAAACAACAAGTGTTGCTATCGTCTGTGCTAGGCTAAGATAAACGCAGGGAGTAATGCACTAGCTTATCTCCCTCTAGTGCCAGACATCGGCAACAATTACTGTCAAAGACGTATCATTTGTTGGCTTTATCTCCCACAGTCTGTGAGGCCAGGTTCAACTGCAAATGTTTCTCACTTTACTACCGACACAGCTCTTCCAGGGTAGCTCTTTTATTGGTTGAATCGATTTTTTAAAAGTTTCTGTTGGTTTCTTTAAAGTGTATCTATATATCCCAACATAATTTATTCAAATTGTTCAACGAAGGAATCGTTCATGTGGAAGTTATTGTAAGTTTAGGTTCTGGCTCTATGTACCATATACGTTTTTCTCATTATTATATAATAGACGAAAGTTTGTTTCCATGTGTTACAAATGAGTAGTAAACACTTCATCATCTTGATTTGTGATTAGTATGTTTTATTACACATTGACTTTTAGTATGAGTATCTTTTGAAAAGGTGTCATTGTTTAATATTAATAGTGATTGTTAAATAATGAACTTTCAATATAGTGTGCATGTTAAAAGGCAACTGTTAAATTGTTATCATCATTTAAAAGTCAACATTTTTTCTTCAAAAGAGAAATATCACAGAGTATAAAGAAACCGGTGAGAAAGAAAGAAAGATATGTAAACCTCACACACTTCAACGTTGGTACTTGTTGTATTAATCACTTCCATGTTGATATTTGATGTGTTAATCACTTCCATCTTGATATTTGATGTGTTAGTCACTTGATGTTGATAGTTGATGTATTAGTTACTTCCATTTTGATAGTTGATGTATTAGTTACTTCCATGTTGATATTTGATGTGTTAGTTACTTCCAAGTTGATAGTTGATGTATGAGTAACTTCCATGTTGATATTTGATGTGTTAGTTACTTCAATGTTGATAGTTGATGTATTAGTTACTTCCATGTTGATAGTTGATGTATTAGTCACTTCCATGTTGATATTTGATGTGTTAATCACTTCCATGTTGATATTTGACGTGTTAGTCACTTGATGTTGATAGTTGATGTATTAGTTACTTCCATGTTGATAGTTGATGTATTAGTTACTTCCATGTTGATAGTTGATGTATGAGTAACTTCCATGTTGATATTTGATGTATTAGTTACTTCCATGTTGATAGTTGATGTATGAGTAACTTCCATGTTGATAGTTGATGTGTTAGTTACTTCCATGTTGATAGTTGATGTATGAGTAACTTCCATGTTGATAGTTGATGTATTAGTTACTTCCATGTTGATAGTTAATGTGTTAGTTACTTCCATGTTGATAGTTGATGTATTAGTTACTTCCAAGTTGATAGTTGATGTGTTAGTTACTTCCATGTTGATAGTTGATGTATTAGTTACTTCCATGTTGATAGTTGATGTATGAGTAACTTCCATGTTGATAGTTGGTGTATTAGTTACTTCCATGTTGATAGTTGATGTATGAGTAACTTCCATGTTGATAGTTGATGTGTTAGTTACTTCCATGTTGATAGTCGATGTGTTAGTTACTTCCATGCTGATAGTTGATGTGTTAGTTACTTCCATGTAGGAACTTGATGTTGATAGTAGATGTATTAGTTACTTCCATGTTGATAGTTTATGTGTTAGTTACTTCCATGTTGATAGTTGATGTGTTAGTTACTTCCATGTTGATAGTTGATGTATTAGTTACTTCCATGTTGATAGTTGATGTATGAGTAACTTCCATGTTGATAGTTGGTGTATTAGTTACTTCCATGTTGATAGTTGATGTATGAGTAACTTCCATGTTGATAGTTGATGTGTTAGTTACTTCCATGTTGATGAAGTCGATGTTAGTTACTTCCATGCTGATAGTTGATGTTGAAGTTACTTCCATGTAGGAACTTGATGTTGATAGTAGATGTATTAGTTACTTCCATGTTGATAGTTTATGTGTTAGTTACTTCCATGTTGATAGTTGATGTGTTAGTTACTTCCATGTTGATAGTTGATGTATTAGTTACTTCCATGTAGGAACTTGATGTTGATAGTTGATGTATTAGTTACATCCATGTTGATAGTTGATGTGTTAGTTGCTTCCATGTTGTTAGTTGATGTGTTAGTTACTTCCATGTAGGAACTTGATGTTGATAGTTGATGTATTAGTTACTTCAATGTTGATAGTTGATGTATTAGTTACTTCCATGTTGATAGTTGATGTATTAGTTACTTCCATGTTGATAGTTGATGTATGAGTAACTTCCATGTTGATAGTTGATGTATAAGTAACTTCCATGTTGATAGTTGATGTATTAGTTACTTCCATGTTGATAGTTGATGTATGAGTAACTTCCATGTTGATAGTTGATGTATTAGTTACTTCCATGTTTATAGTTGATGTATTAGTTATTTCCATGTTGATAGTTGATGTATGAGTAACTTCCATGTTGATAGTTGATGTATGAGTAACTTCCATGTAGGAACTTGATGCATGAGTAACTTTTACGTCTATAGTTGATGTATTAGTCACTTCCATGTAGGTACTTGTTGTATTAGTCACTTACATGAAGGTACTTGTTTAGTCACTTCCATATTATGGTACTTGCTCTCTAGTGCTATGTGCTACTAGACATACAACTACAGTCTGTGTATACATTGAGGTAAATTTACAAGCAAGTGGTGAGTACAGACGAGAAGAAAGTTAAGCGAGTACTCAGGTGAGATAGATAAGGAGAAGAGACGATGATAACTGACAGTTGATAAATTGAATGAGTGGGAAAAAAGAGTGTGGAGGAAGAAGTAAGAAAAATATATATCATCTAGTTGATAGATCAGTCATTTCATTTGTATTCACAATATTTGATAATGAATGTGTCATAAAGCTGATAGATTAGTCATTTCATTTGTATTCACGATATTTGATAATGAATGTGTCATTTAGCGGATAGTTCTCTCAGATTAGTTATTCAAATTGTATTTACAATATGGTATTTCCCACATGTTGTGTTCTGTTTTGTTCAGATTTTTCTATGTATACACTTATAGTTTCATCACATAACGAAATAAACTTCAACAAATGCATATATTAATCAACAGAATAAAAGAATACCCGGTTCAGGTATTCATGCATACTTTACTAAACCAGGTAAAAACAAAATAATAAACTGATACTGCTCTCTACCACCTCTACCTGTGATGAAGTTAGTTACAAAACATTGAACATGAAGTCAAGACTACAGTTGTGGAGTGAACATGATGTCAAGACTACAGTTGTGGAGTGAACATGATGTCAAGACTACAGTTGTGGAGTGAACATGATGTCAAGACTACAGTTGTGGAGTGAACATGATGTCAAGACTACAGTTGTGGAGTGAACATGATGTCAAGACTACAGTTGTGGAGTGAACATGATGTCAAGACTACAGTTGTGGAGTGAACATGATGTCAAGACTACAGTTGTGGAGAGAAATTGTGTTGGTGAAGTAATTGATGACATAACATTGAAAGACAGATAGTTTTGACGTAAGATTAGAAATTGTAAAAATACAGAGAAAATATTATGTCATGAGCGACAACGGTTTGTCAACCAAGTAATAGCACATCTTGATACTTATTACTTACTAATTTAAAAGGAATATTTCAAATTCACATCTGTCTTTTATAAGAAAAAATGTCAAAAAAACTTTTAAAAAATAAACTTTGTATATAACTGGTGTAACAAGTTAAAAAAAAAACTCCTTAGATCATACAAATATGTATATACAGCACGAACGATAAAAGCGTGGGTGTCCGTCTACATCTATAGATTTCTTACACTAATTATCTCCATCAAGTATTTAAAGACATTTCTTTTAGTTTCTTGCATTCACACTCGCTTTTAATTTTAGCCAATGTAATGAATATAAATATTGGTGTGAACTAAAGAGTTGTTGTTTTTGTTAACTCAGTTAACTCTTCAGTATATTTTAATAAATTTTATTTAAAAGTAAATGTGCACATTTTTTTCATGTAATAGTTTGTAATTATGCACAAAAATAAGCTTTCATTTTTTTCACACACTTTAATATAATTTGATTAATTGAGCTACTTTATATAAGACTAAACATAAAACTTCATTATTTTGTGTATTTATAAACTTGTGCAGCTTAGTATTTATTTTATTTTCACGTAATTATAAACATTACTAACGATTAATTATCTTTGTACGATGTCCATTCAATGAGTATAATATATGGTTTATTGTATGTAGTATCTATAAGGTGCCAATATGAAGCATCATCTCTTTGATTTTACCTTGTTCACTAGTGAGTTACAACATTTGTAGACTAAACCAGCCACACACAAACAAGCCCATAGAAATTGAAACTAATAAAAAAAGCCTTTAGAAGTGTTTCAGTACACATTTTGTCTGGACAATTCGTTTGGAATATGTGGCAGCTTTGACATATTGGCATCTACAACTATATAAAATAAATCTCTGAAGTGATATCGATTTGATTATTAATAAATTTTATTGTTTAACGCATGGACATTTCGATATGAAAAGACATTCGTAGTTGGCAAAAGAAATGTCCGTAGTATGAACGCCATCAAGGCGTCGTTAAATGAACGTATGGATGAACTTACAAGCTTATTGACCGACTATGTATCGAATGGAAACGACTTCTAGTGAATTTGTGGCTTGGTTAATATATTTTGAAACAATTTTATTTCAAGAAAATAGGAGCTTTTTACAAATTATTTTCACCCAACAGTCTGTAAATAAAAGTTTAAATTGCTTTGTTTATATCAAAGTATATATTGTCATAAAAGAAACGAGTTCTCCAGAAAATAACTTACATTTGTTGAAAGTAATTATAAAGAAAAAATATTTGTAGTTAAGTACATTCATGGAATCTACGTCATATGATTCAAATTTGAAAATATGTACTTTTGAAAGCATGCGTCATACACATTGCATTCACATTTATCTTGGACATTCAAATCAGTTATTTAGAGAGATATGTGTCATACACATTGCATTCACATTTATCTTGGACATTCAAATCAGTTATTTAGAGAGATATGTGTCATACACATTGCATTCACATTTATCTTGGACATTCAAATCAGTTATTTAGAGAGATATGTGTCATACACATTGCATTCACATTTATCTCGGACATTCAAATGAGTTATTTAGAGAGATATGTGTCATACACATTGCATTCACATTTATCTCGGACATTCAAATCAGTTATTTAGAGAGATATGTGTCATACACATTGCATTCACATTTATCTTGGACATTCAAATCAGTTATTTAGAGAGATATGTGTTCTACACATTGCATTCACATTTATCTCGGACATTCAAATCAGTTATTCCAGACGTTGACGATCCGGACAATGTAGTTCTAAAGTATATTGTTTGGCAATGTAGATCAGAGTTGGGCAAACTTTTTGAGTCGGGAGGATGGGGGGGGGGAGAGGGGGGGAGAGAACATTTGTTTAGTAAATGTGACATGTGGGCCGGTTCAATTGCTAATTGATAGAACACCTAACACATAGCACCTAACACCATCAGTCATACAAATAAACATTTATTCTGACAATTAACAGACTTTGAAAGCAAGCCAGACAGGCAGTCAACAAAGAAAGCTTGTATAATTATTTGGCTAGACAAACAATTGTAAAATAAATTAATGGAGTCCAATTGAGACAACAACCATTTGGAGACAGACAATCATATGGAGCAATCTTTTGGAGACAGATAATTTTTGCAAGTCAAAACGAAAATTCAAATTTTGTTGTTTCATAATCACACATTTTTTAAGAATAATTTAACCCTATTGTATTATATGCAAATAGAAGCCTGTGACAAGGAAGTTGAAATAAAACAATCCAAGATCAATTTAAATCATTGAGTTCAATTATCCTATCATTACAGAACTTTGAACTCAGTTTATTGAATTTCTTATATTATCTCTGAATGACATACAAATGACAGAACTGTGACCACAGACAGATTACTTCATTGATGTATTTCTTTATTTAGATTTTAATGTTTTTGTTATTTTACGTTTCTACTTTCTTTCCTATCAAAAATCTTAACAACAATAATCTGGGTTAAAACCCAGATTCAGAAATAGCTCTATTAATGTACTTGAAAAAATGTAAAATGACAACATTGCGAAATACTATGAAGAACTGAATTCGTCAACTTAAAATGAACTTAGTGATAAAAAAACAGTTGTATCCTTTTTTTTTTTCATTTATTTTCTCAACAAACATTGTCCGAGACATTTCATCATCGCCATATTCTAATTGTTTTAAATATGTGGGTCTGGATAAATAACTACTTGAGTAGCAAATAGAAGGAGGTTGACATTTGACCTGTAGACTTTTCGGTGCCAGTGCCAGGCCGATTTCCAGCATTTGCTTCTCAGTGGCGACTGTAAATGTCATTCATTGACATATTGTCCAATATTTTTTTCATGCAAGCATAAGTTAAAATGTCAATAATACATTAGTCATCCAATGCCTGGCACTCTTGCTATTTGTCTGTCTACTAATATGTTTTCAAGTTGTTTATATTGTATAATCTTCAGCCACAACATTAATAGATAAATAAATACATAGCTTTTGGAAATTTTGTTTATTAATAAATAATTAATTCGATCATATGGATTTACACGTTTTAAGTCATCAAATCTAATCTAGCTGTACCATTGGTGCACCGGATTTACACTTTTCAGTCATTAAATCTAATCTAGCTGTACCAATGGTGCACTTGATTCACACTTTTCAGTCATCGAATCTAATCTAGCTGTACCACTGGTGCACCTGATTTACACTTTTCAGTCATCAAATCTAATCTAGCTGTACCAATGGTGCACTTGATTCACACTTTTCAGTCATCAAATCTAATCTAGCTGTACCAATGGTGCACTTGATTCACACTTTTCAGTCATCAAATCTAATATAGCTGTACCAATGGTGCACCTGATTTATTTCTTATCCTCATAACTCTGTCTACGACTCACGTTATTAATTGGATTATACATAACGTGATCTGCCATGATCTAATATATTCATGATGTACTATAGTCTAGTCCGTGTGTACTCTTAGTCATGCTGTAGTCTAGTCCGTGTTTACTCTTAGTCATGCTGTCGTCTAGTCCGTGTGTACTCTTAGTCATGCTGTAGTCTAGTCCGTGTGTACTCTTAGTCATGCTGTAGTAGAGTTAGTTTGTACTCAAATCATTTGATAGTCTAGTCTATTTGTACTTATGTCATTTCAACCTCCTAGTCATTACATAGCTATGTGTCAACTAGATGTTTTGCATTTTAAAAATGACTTACTCCATTCAAGCTGTACAATGGTCCATGTGTACTATAGTCATCCACTAGTCTAGTACATGTGTGATATAGACATCCACAAGTCTAGTACATGTGTGATATAGTCATCCACAAGTCTGGTACATGTGTGATATAGTCATCCACTAGTCTAGTACATGTGTGATATGGTCATCCTCTAGTCTAGTACATGTGTACTATAGTCATCCACTTGTCTAGTACATGTGTACTATAGTCATCCACTTGTCTAGTACATGTGTACTATAGTCATCCACTTGTCTAGTACATGTGTGATATAGTCATCCACTAGTCTAGTACATGTGTGATATGGTCATCCTCTAGTCTAGTACATGTGTGATATAGTCATCCTCTAGTCTAGTACATGTGTGATATAGTCATCCACAAGTCTAGTACATGTGTGATATAGTCATCCACAAGTCTAGTACATGTGTGATATAGCCATCCACTTGTCTAGTACATGTGTGATATAGTCATCCACCAGTCTAGTATATGTGTACTATAGTCATCCACTTGTCTAGTACATGTGTGATAAAGTCATCCACTAGTCTAGTACATGTGTGATATAGTCATCCACAAGTCTAGTACATGTGTGATATAGTCATCCACTAGTCTAGTACATGCGTAGTATAGTCATCCACTAGTCTAAGTACATGTGTGATATAGTCATCCACTTGTCTAGTACATGTATGATATAGACATCCTCTAGTCTAGTACATGTGTGATATAGTCATCCTCTAGTCTAGTACATGTGTAATATAGTCATCCACTAGTCTAGTACATGTGTGATATAGTCATCCACTAGTCTAGTACATGTGTGATATAGTCATACACTAGTCTAGTACATGTGTGATATAGTCATCCACTAGTCTAGTACATGTGTGATATAGTCATCCACTAGTCAAGTACATGTGTGACATAGTCATCCACTAGTCTAGTACATGTGTGATATAGTCATCCACTAGTCTAGTACATGTGTGATATAGTCATCCACTAGTCTAGTACATGTGTGATATAGTCATCCACTAGTCTAGTACATTGTGATATGGTCATCCACTAGTCTAGTACATGTGTGATATAGTCATCCACTAGTCTAGTACATGTGTGATATAGTCATCCTCTAGTCTAGTAAATGTGTGATATAGTCATCCTCTAGTCTAGTACATGTGTGATATAGTCATCCACTTGTCTAGTACATGTGTGATATGGTCATCCTCTAGTCTAGTACATGTGTGATATAGTCATCCTCTAGTCTAGTACATGTGTGATATAGTCATCCACAAGTCTAGTACATGTGTGATATAGCCATCCACTTGTCTAGTACATGTGTGATATAGTCATCCACTAGTCTAGTACATGTGTGATATAGACATCCTCTAGTCTAGTACATGTGTGATATAGTCATCCTCTAGTCTAGTACATGTGTGATATAGTCATCCACTAGTCTAGTACATGTGTGATATAGTCATCCACTAGTCTAGTACATGTGTGATATAGTCATCCACTAGTCTAGTACATGTGTGATATAGTCATCCACTAGTCTAGTACATGTGTGATATAGTCATCCACTAGTCTAGTACATGTGTGATATAGTCATCCACTAGTCTAGTACATGTGTGATATAGTCATCCACTAGTCTAGTACATGTGTGATATAGTCATCCACTAGTCTAGTACATGTGATATAGTGATATAGTCATCCACTAGTCTAGTACATGTGTGATATAGTCATCCACTAGTCTAGTACATGTGTGATATGGTCATCCACTAGTCTAGTACATGTGTGATATAGTCATCCACTAGTCTAGTACATGTGTGATATAGTCATCCACTAGTCTAGTACATGTGTGATATAGTCATCCTCTAGTCTAGTACATGTGTGATATGGTCATCCACTAGTCTAGTACATGTGTGATATAGTCATCCACTAGTCTAGTACATGTGTGATATAGTCATCCTCTAGTCTAGTACATGTGTGATATAGTCATCCACTAGTCTAGTACATGTGTGATATAGTCATCCACAAGTCTAGTACATGTGTGATATAGTCATCCACAAGTCTAGTACATGTGTGATATAGTCATCTACTAGTCTAGTACATGTGTGATATAGTCATCCACTTGTCTAGTACATGTGTGATATAGTCATCCACTAGTCTAGTACATGTGTGATATAGTCATCCACTAGTCTAGTACATGTGTGATATAGTCATCCACTAGTGTAGTACATGTGTGATATAGTCATCCACTAGTCTAGTACATGTGTGATATAGTCATCCACTAGTCTAGTACATGTGTGATATAGTCATCCACTAGTCTAGTACATGTGTGATATAGTCATCCAATAGTCTAGTTCATGTGTGATATAGTCATCCACAAGTCTAGTACATGTGTGATTTAGTCATCCACTAGTCTAGTACATGTGTGATTTAGTCATCCACTAGTCTAGTGCATGTGTAATATAGTCATCCACTAGTCTAGTAAATGTGTGATCAATATGTTAATGATGTTAATAGTAGAGAAGAGAAACAGTTCTATGACTAAACTAGGCTACCATCACATCATGTTAAAACATAAATATCCAAGTTGCATAAGTCACATTGCAAAATGATGACTTTTAGTTTGTACACCTGGAAGTCATCCCCATCACATGTTTTCCCATTTTTTTTTTTTTTTTTGAAATTGGCTTTGAAATATTTCTATCTTTCTATTTTCATAAACATTACACTTATAAACATTACACTTATAAACATTACACTTATAAACATTACACTTATAAACATTATCCTGTTGTAAAAATATTTTATGAAACTTGACAATTTAGAAATTATTTATTTTTACGAATATTGTGTATAATTTTTTTTTCAAAATTCTTCTTTATTTGCTGACATTTTTAAAAAGATTATTTATGATGAAGTTAAACGGAAAACAAAATCAACAGAAAATAAGTATTATGATAATATTACATGCTTGCAGAATAATATCAACAACGTAAAACTAATAAAAATATTATATTTCAATACAATAAGTATTATGATAATATTACATGCTTGCAGAATTATATCAACAACGTAAAACTAATAAAAATATTATATTTCAATACAATAAGTATTATGATAATATTACATGCTTGCAGAAAAATATCAACAACGTAAAACTAATAAAAATATTATATTTCAATACAATAAATTCTTTACACAGAGTAAATTCTGCTTTATTATGAATATGACCTGAATTTGAAGTATTTGATGTTCATGATCAACATTTTATTTGATCGACACTGAATGATTGTGCTTGAATATATTGAGTAATGCAGCAAGTTAACATTGTTGAGTAATGCAGCAAGTTAATATTGTTGCAGTATTTATCAAACAGACCTATGCAGCCCTTTCATTTGTTTCAATACAAATAAATGCATTTTAAATTTTATTTGTCTAGAAATGTTTAAGAAATATGATTCGCTTGTTTAATACTCTCACCACCTGTAATATTTAAAAAGTCAAATATTTGATATTTGACTGGACAATAAAAGATATGGAAAGATTCATTTTTTTCCCCGTTGAGGTTTTTATAATCTATGGTTGAGGCTATTTAGATATTCGAGGAAATAAAAATATTTAGTAAAGTTGTTATTTCTCAAGACTTTTACCAGTCTCTTTCATTTATAAATAGCAATACGTGAAGCTGTTGGATCAATAACTATTGTCCCCTTTTGACTTGTCTATCTCATACCACATTGAGGTTGTTCTTCATAATGAGTAACTCTCTCTTGTCGTGACCTCACGATGGTGTTATCTGCCCCTGACACCTGCATTACCTGCTCAGACATTTATTTTTGTTTACCTGAGAATCACGTGATGTTGCAAACTTTTATTTATTGACATCTTTTGGATTTCTCAGCTTGTATTAACTAGGAGACAAAGTTAAATGGCTTCTGACATTATCTCAGGTGTACTCTAGAAGCTCTTTACGAAGAAAATACACGTAACGATGATAAAAAAAACAACAACTCCTTGGAGTGTTTATTGTAAAGATGAAGGTGATGGAGTCACGTGTGGAGGTGATTTCACTGTATAGTGATACATAGTGATACATAGTGCACAGCAGGTTATGAGAATATGTTTCACTTTGTATTTTATGTTGATGAAAAGGGCAAAAAAAAAATTGACATGTTGACTATTTGTGGTGATAGACAATACGTCAGTTAGACAATTCGTTACGCAGACAATACTTTAGCTAGACAAATTGTTAGATAGACAATGTGTTAGATAGACAATGTGTTTGATAGACAATATGTTAGATAGACAATACATTACTTAGACCAAATACTTGCAATAATAATTTTTTAGCGGTATGTCTGAAGTTTACTATTAAAGTACACTGAATAGCCTGTAGATAATATACTTGATGAGGTAGAACAATCTACGTTTCCATTGTTATATTTGTTTATTAGACACTAATAGTGTTATAGTCCTGCACAACATACATTGTTAAACAAACTGACTGACAGTTATCTGTCTAATAAACTGACTGACATTTACACTGTCAAATAAACTGACTGACAGTTAGACTGTCAAACAGACTAATTGACAGTAACAATGTCAAAAAATCAAACTAACTGCCAGTTACACTGTCAAACAAACAAACTAAATGACAGTTACACTGACAAACAAACTAACTGACAGTTACAGTTTTGTTTATTTTTAAATTTACTAATTCAACACTTTTTTTAACCCAATTAAAATCATGTTAAAATATTGAATCAACTATCATAGATGTGGTTTACAGCCACCATAACGATCTACAGTCTGAGCCATTTTAACTGTGATTTTAAATTACTTACCCTAATCGCACTATCCTTTCTCTTGGAACGAAACATAATGGAACCAATTCCTAAAATTCTATTCTGTGGTTTAGATGGTAGATGACAGCCAGTGATGAGTATAGAGGTTACGATGAAACAGTTCACACATCCATCCCACTCACTCGACCAACCAGGTGTCTCCCAATGTGAGGTATTCAGTGTGTCCCATTTCAACACGTCATTTAATCCGATATCACAGCGAGAAAAAATCCGTGTTTTGAGGCATGTTAGTTCCGCTGAGGTAATCCAGGTGTTAATCCAGGTGTTAATCCAGGCGTTAATCCAAGCAGTGTAAGAGAAGCAGAAGTAACTGCTGAGGTCAGTAGATGCTAAGGTCAACATGTGCAGCATCCCTTCAGGAGCGCCCAACACTCGGGCACATGACGCACCACAGTGTTGTCTGCAGCTCTGACCTTGAACCTGTTGAAGACAGCACAATAACAGACAGTGAGTTGTAGAAAACTATTTTGCCTATTTACTCAAAGAGTTTAAATTGTGAAGCAATATGAACTTGTCAAAAAAACTAACTACAATGTGCCCAGTTTCAGTAATGTATTGTAAGTATTTGGAATAAGTCAGTGTCTTCTTGTGAAACTTATCAAACTAATCATGTGACCATACTCAGGTAAAAATGAAATATAGAAACGAAAAAGAAAGTTAAGATTAAACAAACATAAATGAATTTATGAAAATCCCAACCAGTATAAAAAAAAGCTCTCCCAAATGTACTGAACCAACCAGTTAAAATAAAGACACATCAAAATGTACTCAACCAACCAGTTAAAATAAAGACACCTCAAAATGTACTCAACCAACCAGTAAAAATAAAGACACATCAAAATGTACTCAACCAACCAGTTAAAATAAAGACACATCAAAATGTACTCAACCAACCAGTTAAAATAAAGACACATCAAAATGTACTCAACCAACCAGTTAAAATAAAGACACTTCTAGAAGACTACTCACATTCCACAGACGAGATGCTCACAAATTTCATTTACTCACCACGGATGGTTAGAGCTAGTGGTGTGAAATCCCAATAATTAAATCATGCTCACCGATAAAAAAAAGTGTGTCTCCCCCATTCCCTGTATTCTAAGCCCTGAAACTATCGATCGATGTGATGTATGAAATAAACTCGCCATTGAAGTTAAAGAAAAATTCCATGACTTTATCACTGCCATTGTTTTATTAAATACACTGGACAGTGATTCACTTAAACCCGTGGATGCTAGACTAGACATTAATTAAGTTGAACTCATGGTTTAAAGACTATGCATTGGTTCACTTTAAGCCCTGGATGCCAGACAATGTTTCACATTGGGTACTTTACTTTACACTCATTGATTTACTTCTGATATTTAATGTTAGATTAGTCATCTAAATTTGGATTTAGTGCATAAACCAACGTTCATATATTTATATATCGACCAGTTTTCATTGTATATTTTTTTTAAATGGCAGCACAACGGCATCTAAGTTTGTCGTATTTTAAGCTTTCCACAAAAATTAATATTTTGTATAAAATTCAGTTGTGGAGAGAATGAAATAGCTTTTGCAGTATTTTATATTTATCACTATTATTAAACATATTTTTTGCAGATTATGTAAAAAATATCTAATGTGTTATTCTAAATGTTATAAAAAATACAAAATATTAGTGATTTCAATTTGTGTACGATTGTATCCTCTGTCAATGTTCACCATGTGCAAAATACAATAAATAATTTTGTCTTACTGGGTAAAGAAATAGGGTTGATTTAAATTGTATGTTTAATTTAAATTTGAATGCTTATTTACATTCGTTTGGATTAAGGATTTTGGTCTGGTGACAGTTGATACAGATATTTTTGATCACAAACAAATCAGTAAAATATATTAAAGCACGCATTAAACGTGGCATAGGATGGCCCATTGTTGATTGATTTAATGTTAATGAAGCAAGTTTATTTTATTGCAGTTCTTTATCCAGAGATGAAACCTTAAAGTTATTGTAGACATCACAATTACCACATGGAATTGAACAGGCAATGTATGTCATTGGATTCAGGAATCGAACATTACTGACTGCATGAAGTTCGTGTATTTAGACACTGCCACCAGTTCCATTTAGTGCAAGTTGAAACATATGTACATCTAGACAAAAATACTTCGATTAGATCTTGTCAACTTGAAATGTCAGCATCACATAATTGGTCTAGTTAATGCAAAGATTTTTTACTCATTGATCGGTCAATCGATTGGCTGAAACAAAAATTGTTTTAGAGATTTGTGAACATTCAAAATCCCTTGATAAGTCAAGATATGAAATTGGAATGGATGTAAACTTCATTTGTCCGGATGCGTATTAAGGATGACTTCATTCATTGATCACTTCCTTCAACGTCATTTATAGAGTTGCAAACCATTTTGTTTATCGATAAGTCTTTAGCTGTCACTATTAGTTCTCATATCCGTCTTCAGACATTCATTTTTTGGCGTTAACTTAAAATCACCCGTGGGTGTTGACTTGGAATGCATCATCACATAGATCTAGCTATGGATATGACATTGTCTCCTGTCTGTCGGCTTAGTCCGTCATTCGCATCTTGTTATCAGCGCCCGGTGTCTCTACAGACACGTATAGACTTAAATACAGACAAGTATAGACTTAAATACAGACCGATATCATTTTGTGACCAGTGGCGTATTATGAAAGGGTTCCTGTGTTCAAAGCAGCTTTGACAAAAGTAAATGTTCTCCGATCAATCATAGTTTGGTATCAGTACCAAAGACAAGAATATGGAAAAGCTCCAAGATGACTTTGATAATGTCTTAGCTTTACTCATAACCAAGTCTCTACATTTGCTGGAGACTTCGACACTGTGACGGTTAGGTTGCATTCTGGAATGTGTGATGGACCTGTAAGGATGAGATAAAATCTCTTAGATCCACTAATAGGACGGTTTTAATGGGCCTCTACTTTCATCCCCACCATGGCCGATTGTGCAGATGCCATGGAGGCACCAAGGAAAGATATAGCGGGAACTTTCACCAAGACCTGAAAATATCCTTTGTTTCTCATGGGATATCGAAACAGTTCGACCGTCCAGTGCATTACCATACAACCATCCGTCTCTGTACATTCTGGAGTAGCACTTTTCAGTTTCACAATCTATGCAGTGTTGCGTTAATAGCCCATACAACAGGGAAACTGTTCTTTTATATATATATATATATATATATATATATATATATATATAGAGAGAGAGAGAGAGAGAGAGATAGATAGATAGATAGATAGATAGATAGATAGATAGATAGATAGATAGATAGATAGATAGATAGATAGATAGATAGATAGATAGATAGATAGATAGATAGATTTGAAGACAGTTTATTCATTGCACAGTGCTCATTAAAAATCATTTGCCGGATCATAAACATTTCACCTCTATTTTTAAACTATCAATAAATTGTTAGACCTAGAAGTGTCATTGCTAAGTCAAGTTCAGTAAATGTCCCTTCAATTCATTCTGTAAAAGACTGTGTCAAGCTCAGTAAATGTCCCTTTAATTCATTCTGTAAAAGACTGTGTCAAGTTCAGTAAATGTCCATTTGTTTCATTCTGTAAAAGACTGTGTCAAGTTCAGTAAATGTCCCTTTAATTCATTCTGTAAAAGACTGTGTCAAGTTCAGTAAATGTCCCTTTAATTCATTCTGTAAAAGACTGTTTGTACTAAGGCTGTACGCATTTATGGATTTATTGGAGTTTGTATTATGACAGGTGTCTTGGGAAAAAGGGGGATAATTTCATTGACGCTTTTACTCTAACTGGCCTTAGTCCACCCCAGGGTTGTCCACACTGAGACAGTGCATCGAGTCTGACTGGACACATTGAGTCTGGCTGGACACATTGAGTCTGGCTGGACACATGCAATCAAATTACACAACTCCAAAATATCCTTTTAGTCTCGCGATTTAAAATGTCTCTTTATCACAGATACACATGACACATAAACATTGATATCCTCAATGTGTCTCTTTATCACAGATACACTTAACACATAAAATTGATATCATCAATGTGTCTCTTTATCACAGATACACCTAACACATCACCATTGATATCCTCAATGTATCGATTTCCTCTGTGAACAATAATAGTGGTATATTTAATTGTGTATGTGAAATACATAAAGTTCTATATTAACTGAAATTGTCACTTACTAAACAATCCCGCTATATCCCCCATGGCGCCTCCATGACATTTGCACCATCGACTATTGTGGTAAAGAAAGAATTCCCACTATTGATTTATTTTCATTTTTACAGCGACGTCACACCAAATTAAAAAAAAAAAACTATAACTATACATAATATCAAGTAAAAATAAACTTATTCATGCATGTACTGTGTCTTTTAATTCTACCAGTAACAAAGTGTAATAAATTTGACCATCAATGTGTTAGTGCCCATATAACGTTCACAATTGTACTTTAATAGTACCTCCCCCTATGCATCATGATAATGGGACGATGCATTCATTTATGTGAGATAAGTTTATGCTGCCCTACAAAAGGTTTGATTACATCAAGTCTTTCTATCCCACTGAGCCTTCCTATGTGATTCCATTGAATCCAACTTCTATCATGTGAAAATGACATAGTGTACGCATGAGATAAAAGCTTTGCCAGTTTCTATGTACATTGGGCCACATGCCGCTCCCCTGTAGCCACACGTGGGAGCAATATCTCTTCACACTGTAGACTATCGAGTTCATATTTGAAGAGAGGAATTTTCTTTTATATTCACGACCGTTTCATCGTTTCTGTAGAAAGAATGTCTGTTGAATCAATGACCTGGATGCATATTAATAATAAGGCTTCATTATAAATCTATAAACAAAGCGTTTAATCCATCTATTTGAAAGACAATTATATTCTAGAATTTGAAAATAACTTTTTTTTTTTGGGGGGGGGGGGGGGCAAAGCTCTAGAGAAACAAATCGATTTCTCGAATGAATCATTTAAGTAAACAAATACCTTCACAAATATCTTCACATATACCCTGACAAATACCTTGACAAATACCCTCACAAATACCCTCACAAATACCCTCACAAATACCCTCACAAATGACAAAAAAATATATTTGTATAAAGAAGATTATTGGAAGGATTATTTCACTGTTCTTTCCCGAGTTAATTCTACATCATGTATTGTATATCTGTGGTACTGACGTGTCAGAAGACATGTTTGATAAAAGTGAATGTCTTGTGAACATGTCTTCCTCTTATCTACTCATTTAAATGATAAGAAGACAGAAATGAAAGTTTCTAACGAACATTAATGGCCGGATCTAACTGCTCACTGACCCGGGAGTAAATGTCGGGTTTACTTTGTGCTGTAAAAATGATTTGCATTTAAAATGTACATTTTAAAGCAATGGAAGGAAATGGCTAGGTGTTTCTCTGTGTGTTTCTCTTTGTAAAACTAAAAGCGTGTTTTATTTTAAAGGTCTCTGTGTGAAACATATGAAATAGGCCGGTTGAAGTAAAGTAAATGTACTGAATAGAAATGCTTCTAAAAATGATAAATAGTTAATAATGGGCTGAAGATAATAATGCTGAAAATATTCAGATAGGCCAACAGACTAGATTTCTCTCTTATGTAGGCCAACAGATTAAATATATGCCTTAGCTTTATTTCAACGACTAAGTAAATGTTAAGTAAGGTAGATTTTGAGAAAGGCAGTTAACAGGATTACTGAAGGACCAAGGGGAAATGTTAAATGTATGAATCATGCAGTGGAGGTATATGTTGAATGTGTGAATACTCCATCGGTGGTTTATGTTTGAATGTAAATGGGATCAAATAAGCTCCCAATGAGTATATGTTATTCATAAAGCATCAGTGCAGCTGCCAGTAAAGTAGGTAAATTGGATCTTTCACGCTAACGTTCAATTAGGTTTGTTTCAGTTTTAGCTAACTTCACATTTCATATTTTTAGTGTACCATATACCTAACGTTGCCTAATTAGATCGCTATATATGATAGAACAAGAAACTGATTCAATACTTTGTGTTAAGTTGTCAATATTCATTTATCCATCCCATTAACGATTTCGCTTATTTCTGCAATAAATAGTTTTTTTTTAAGTTTAGAGTGTCTAAGAATTTGTAAATATGTCCCTGTGTAGGTTTATAAACTTTAGAAACATGTTATTATATATATGTATATATTAGATATTAAGCCCGGCGATGCCCGGGAAATCTAGGTGTAATGTTAAACCCCTTCCTAATCAATTTAATTAATTTAATTAGGTGCTGATTAATGCCACCTTCCTAATGTACAGAAATGACCTACATTTCATACGTCAAAAGATGTGGCTGCCATAACCAACAAACCATCATCAAAAAGTAATTCATCGAGGGAACAATAACCTCCAGTACACAATGTTAACAAACTATAATAACTGAGCATGATTATCAAATGCGCAGCCGATTTACGTGAAATCAAGTGCAGAATTATTTTTTTTTATTTGACGTCTATTTTTAGTTAAAATCAAAACAAAGCATTAAAAAAATGCACTGAAAAGTAAAAAATAACTACTTTACTATGTCATTTAGCAGCGCGAAGGCACGATACAGCACTCATCAGGAAATGACGTCATAGACGATTTTATTTTTATAGCGACGGCGCTCCCATTCTGCAAAAAAAAAAACTGTACCATCGGGACGTCATAGGATATTTACAAACGCGCTCGCTAGTGACCTAGTCTGATTAAAATGATATCTGTTGTAATAAAAACTAAAATAATTTGAATGATAATATATTATTATTATTACTATTTAATATTTAGGACTTTTAGATGTCATAATTAAAAACCACAGAAACTATATAAAACTGTAGATTTTTGAATAAGAAATATCGAATCGATTCAACACAGGCGTCATTTTGAATTATGTTTTTGTGACCTCGCTGGTCACGTGATTACTTTATCAAATACTATTGTTTAATTTATTTCTGGAGGTCGTTTATTTATAGAACGGATTCCCCACACACCGCCCACCGCCACGTCCCGGACAAGCTTAGCTGCTTTATAAGTTAGAAATACACACACACATATATGAGAGAGAGAGAGAGAGAGTGAAAGAGAGAGAGTATAGAATGTAATCAAAGCCAGTACTAACACAGAGGAAACAGTTTGATACTCTCATTTGATAGTGCACATTTTATGAATCTGATAGTGCACTTTTTTCACTCTTATTTGATAGTGCTCATTTTATGAAATTGATAGTGCACTTTTTTCACTCTCATTTGATCGTGCACAGATTCAGAATTTGATAGTGCACTTTTTTCACTCTCATTTGTTAGTGCACTGTTTGCCACTCTCATTTGTTAGTGCACTGTCTGCCACTCTCATTTGTTAGTGCACTGTCTGCCACTCTCATTTGTTAGTGCACTGTTTGCCACTCTCATTTGTTAGTGCACTGTCTGCCACTCTCGTTTTCTTATGTTCCTCATAACCAATGACTGATGAAGTCTTTTCTATTAACTTCAATCCCTTGAAATTTTATTTTACAAATGATGATAAGTTGCCATAGATTCAAAACGTTAGTCAGTGATGTATTGAAGTTAAATAGACTCTCTTGTGAAAAAAGAAATCTTCAGATCAAGTTAATTGATTTATCCCCACGTGCCCTCACTCTCTCTCTCTCTCTCTCTCTTTGTCCTTTTTCTTACCATTCTTTTTCTCTCCCAATACATCTTCCACCTCCTTTAAATATTTGTAAAGATGCTATAAACTATAAACTTAAGGATTATTTTTTTAAAAATATCATTCATTTCACGGAGATAAAGAACTGTATAACGGTTTTGTTTAATCACTCTCTCCATAAATACTTGTCTTTAATTAATTTCGAATTCTCAACAAAAAAAAAAGAAACATGAGACAAAGAACGATCAAAAAAGTCATCTTCCATAATACTTTAATTTTTCATTAAAGTACTTTATAAAAAAGTATAATGTACCGTTAGTAAGTAAATGGCACAATGTTGCACAATAGTAAACCAATCTTGTATTACTTTATGGTGCACAATAGATTACATAGCTTGCATTACCTTATGCAGAATTGGGACACTGTTGACACAAAGGTACAGTAGTGTATTTGTTGAACAGATTAACATTTCTTGTACGCATCGACGTTTGTTGCACACATCTATATTTGTTGTATTTATCGAACTTTGTTGTATGCAGCGATATAGTTGAACGCATTTACATTTGTTGTACACATCGACATTTCTTGTACTTATCAAAATTTCTTACACTTATTAAATCTCCCAAAACACAACCCCCCCAAACCCCCCCCCACAAACAACACCCGTACAAACGACATCTCTTAAAACGACACTTTAAAATCGACATCTGCTGTATAAATCGAAATTCGTTATACACATTGAAATTTGATTTACACATGGACATTTTTTGTACACATCGACATTTGTTGTATGCATTATCGTTTGTTGTACGCATTGAAATTTGTTGTATACATTGTCATTTGCTGTGCACATTGTAATTTGTTGTAAACATCGATAGGATGTGTAGTTGTAGGCTATGTTACATTCATGCATATTTGCACTGTACCGTGGTCCGGGGTGTAAAACATCAGGGCGGCAGCTTGAAGTCGTTGGTTTGTTAAAAAACCCGTGGCTAAAACCTTTTTCATAAAGAATTTTGAATTTTTCAAAAAACAGTTTTTTTTGGCTTTAAAAACCGATTTTAGACTAGACTTTCTAAAGCATATTATGTTGAGAAATTACACTAAATTATAAAAACATCTGGAAAACACTGCGACTTACTAGTGAATATCCTCGTCATTCAGAACTGTGTCTATTGTCTTTCTTAGAGCAATGCGATTGATTAGGCATTATCAAGGCGTTCACAGGTGTAATGAGGATGAATTAGGACTGAATACTTGCATCCCAATGAAACTGGAATGAGGTATATGCTCAGCATTACTAGACGATAGACAGAAAGGAGGTAGGATCAAATGTATGTTTGTATTCCTATACAAATATCCACCACAAACCACTCTAGCCTACACAAGATAATCACATTGCAGGACCGTTGTACATGCACTTTAATGACTATTGTTGTACATGCACTTTAATGACTATTGTTGTGCATGCCCTTTAACTTTTGTTGTACATGCACGTTAATGACTATTGTTGTACATGCACTTTAATGACTATTGTTGTACAAGCAATTTAATGACTATTGTTGTACATGCACTTTAATGACTATAGCTGCTAATACAACAAAGGGGTAGTGGGTTGGCGGGAGATAGGAGATGTGTGAGGGGATGGGTCAGTTGTGGATTTAGTGTGGAAACGTAGAGAAATGTTTTGATGAGACTGACAGTGAGGGTCATTTGATGAGACTGTCAGTGAAAGTCATTTGATGAGAATGTCAGTAAGGGTCCTTTGGTGAGACTGTCAGTGAAAGTCATTTGATGAGACTATCAGTGAGAGTCATTTGATGAGAATGTCAGTGAGGGTAATTTGATGAGAATGTCAGTGAGGGTCATTTGATGAGAATGTCCGTGAGGATCATTTGATGATACTGTCAGTGAGGTTCATTTGATAAGAATGTCAGTGAGGTTAATTTGATGATACTGTCAGTGAGGTTCATTTGATGAGACTGTCAGTGAGGATCATTTGATGATACTGTCAATGAGGATCATTTGATGATACTGTCAGTGAGGATCATTTGATGATACTGTCAGTGACGATCATTTGATGATACTGTCAGTGAGGATCATTAGATGAGAATGTCAGTAAGGGTAATTTGATGAGACTGTCAGTGAGGGTCATTTGATGAGAATGTCAATGAGAGTTATTTGATGAGACTGTCAGTGAGGGTCATTTGATGATACTGTCAGTGAGGGTCATTTGATGAGAATGTCAGTGAGGGTCATTTGATGAGAATGTCAGTGAGGGTCATTTGATGAGACTGTCAGTCAGGGTAATTTGATGATACTGTCAGTAAGGTTCATTTGAAGAGACTGTCAATGAGGGTTATTTGATGAGACTGTCAGTGAGGATCATTTGATGAGAATGTCAGTGAGAGTCATTTGATGATACTGTAAGCGAGGGTCATTTGATGAGACTGTCAGTGAAAGTCATTTGATGAGAATGACAGTGACGGTAATTTGATGATACAGTCAGTGAGGGTAATTTGATGAGAATGTCAGTGAGGGTCATTTGATGAGACTGTCAGTGAGGATCATTTGATGAGAATGTCAGTGAGGATCATTTGATGAGAATGTCAGTGAGGGTCATTTGATGATACTGCCAGTGAGGGTCATTTGATGATACTGTCAGTGAGGATCATTTGATAATAATAATAGTTCGTCCATCGTATTCGATGAAGACCATCTAGTCATCCGAGGTTGGAGTGTTGGTTGGTGGGTGTCGGTGTGTGCGCAGATGGCTGACTAGTCCATGCGTGGAAATGTCTATGACAGTGGGGACAGGGGATGGTGGCTGTCAGATGGCGGTCGGCAGCGCGAGCTTTGCGAGCCATACGTCGCGTTTCAGCAGCAACAGTTCTATTAGCCTCACATAACCCAGCGCCTATGTGAACAGAGTGACGCCACAAAGCTCTGTCCTGGGCATCTTCCTCCTAGCAATCAGGATCCATGTTGAAAGCCTTCAAAGAGGACTTCAGCGTGTCCTTGTAGCGCTTTTTCTGGCCTCCGCGAGAGCGCTTTCCCTGCTGCAGTTCTCCGTAGAAGATCTTTCGAGGCAGTCGGTGGTCTGGCATGCGAGCGAGGTGGCCTACCCAGCGAAGCTGAGAGCGCATTAGTATGGTGTAGATGCTGGACATGTTGGCTCTGGCAAGGACTTCAGTGTCGGGAACCTTGTCTTGCCATCTGATCCTCATTATGCGCCTGAGGCAGGTTGTGTGAAAGTGGTTGAGTTTCTTGGCATGGCGCTGGTAGACTGTCCAGGTTTCGCTTGCGTACAGTAGTGTTGGGAGGACGATGGCGTGATACACCTTCAACTTGGTGGGTAGGCTGATACCTCTTCTGTTCCAGACGTTGGAGTGAAGTCTACCAAAGGCTGCACTGGCTTTGGCGATTCGTGCGATAACTTCGTCGTCCATTACAACACAACGAGAGAGAGTGCTGCCAAGGTAGGTGAATTTCTCCACCGTGTTCAGTCTCTGGCCGTTAATGTGGATGTTGGGGTCAATGTATTGTTTGCCTGGGGCTGGTTGGTACATCACTTCGGTTTTCTGTGTGCTGATGGTGAGACCAAAGTTGAGGCATGCACGTGAGAATTGGTCGACGCAGTGTTGCATGTTGGTTTCTGAATCTGCGTTTAGAGCGCAGTCGTCGGCGAATAGGAATTCTCTCGTGGTGTCTGTCAGGGCCTTTGTTTTGGCTTGGAGCCTTCTGAGGTTAAATAGGCCACCATCAGTGCGGTATCTCAGCCCAATGCCCATCTCACTGCCGTTGAAGGCATCTGTCAGCATTGCGGAGAACATGAGACTGAATAGGGTCGGCGCTAGGACGCAGCCCTGTTTCACTCCATTTGTGACTGCGAATGGTTGGGATGCTTCACCGTTGTCCTGCACTCTGGCCTGCATGCCATCGTGAAACTGTCGCACGATGGAGACGAACTTTGAGGGACATCCGTATTTAGCCATGATCTTCCATAAGCCATCTCTGCTGACGGTGTCAAATGCTTTGGTGAGGTCAACATAAGTAGAGTACAGATCAGTGTTCTGTTCCTGACACTTCTCTTGGAGCTGCCTGGCAGCGAACACCATATCGACTGTTCCCCGTTCTTTTCTGAACCCACACTGACTTTCAGGCAGGAGACCTTGTTGTTCCAGGTGTACGTTGAGTCTGTTGAGGAGGAGTCGGGCGAGGACTTTCCCTGCTATGGATAGCAAGGAAATGCCGCGGTGATTGTCACAGGCATGGCGATTTCCTTTTTTCTTGTAAAGATGTATGATGGAGGCATCCTTGAAGTCCTGGGGTAGTGTCTCTGTTTGCCATATTAGAATGAAGAGCTGAAGGAGATTTTTTGTCAAAGCTTGGCCACCTTCCTTATAGATTTCTGCCGGGATGGCATCTGATCCAGGCGCTTTGCCGTTTGATAGCTGTCTAATTGCTGTGGTGATCTCAACAAAGGTGGGTGGATCAGCAAGTGTGGTATTAGTGGCGACCTGAGGTAAAAGCTGGATAGCTTCGTCGCTGATGGTAGACGGGCGATTGAGCACGTTGTCGAAATGTTCAGCCCATCTCTGCAAAATTTTTTCCTTTTCTGTAATCAGGTGAGACCCATCTAAGCTGAGCAGCGGTAACGAACCGTTTGAAGTCGGGCCGAAGATTTCTTTCAGACCAGCATAGAAATTTTTCATGTCGTGCCTGTCAGCAAAGGCCTGAATCTCATCTGCCCTGTTGCTCAGCCATGTGTCTTGCATCTGGCGGAGTTTGAGTTGACAAGTTCTGCGCGTGTTGCTCAAAGCAACTTTCTTGGCCACAGACCCAGCGTCGTCCAGGTGTGCTTTGTGTGCGCGGTATTTCTCATCAAGAAGTAGCTTGATCTCCGCGCTTTTGTCGTCAAACCAATCCCGGTGGTGCCTGGGAGAAGGCCCCAGAAGTTCAGCGGCGGTGCTGTAGACGGTTTCGCGTAGTTTGGCCCAGGTTTCTTCCACGCTCAGGTTGTTCAGTTTCAATGAGTCTAGGCGTCCTTCCAGTGTCTGTTTTAGTGACTGCCTGATGGTTTCATCATTAAGTTTGTTAACGTTTAGTCGTTTCGGTGGCTTTGCTCCCTGAGGTCGTCTCTTAGGCAGGATGCGGATATTCATCTTAGACATAATTAGACGGTGATCCGTCCAGCAGTCTGCACCACACATGGCCTTGGTCACACGAACGTCCTGCCTGTCCCTCTTCCTGACAATCACAAAATCTATGAGATGCCAGTGTTTGGAGCGAGGGTGCATCCAAGATGTCTTGTTGCGCGTTGGGAGGCAGAAGATTGTATTAGTGATGAGGAGTTCGTGCTTGGAGCAGAGTTGAAGTAAGAGAAGCCCGTTGCTGTTGCATTTTCCAACTCCGTGTTTGCCAATGACTCCATCCCAGGACGTGTTGTCCGCTCCGACTCGGGCATTGAGGTCACCGAGGATGACGAGCTTGTCAGATTTGGGGACTGCTTTGATGGCTTTGTCCAATTCTTCATAAAATTGATTTTTGACCTCGTCAGGATTGGTCATAGTAGGAGCATACGTACTGATAAGGGTTAGGCATCTTTTCCTGTTATCAAGGGGTAGCTTCATGGTCATGAGACGGTCATTTATCCCCTTAGGCGGTCCTAGCAGTGTTCTTGCAAGAGTGGTCTTGATTGCAAAACCTACTCCTGCCTCGCGTTTCTCCTCACTGCTTCGGCCGCTCCAGAAAATGTGTATCCCGAGGCACGCTCGCAAAGTTCACCTTCGTCGGCTAGTCGGGTCTCACTGAGTGCTGCAATGTCTATGTGGTACCTTGCAAGCTCTTGTCCTATAATGGCAGTTCTTCTGTGTGGTCTGTCGCTGTCGGTTTTGTCCATGAGTGTACGTACGTTCCATGAGCCGAGTTTAAGAGGAATGGTCCTTGTTTTTTTCAATTTGCTAGTTTTTCGACCGCTAGAAAGGGGTTCCCTCCAGCTGCGGTGTGCTGGCCAGGAGTGGGTGGAGCAGGCAATGTTTGGGGCACCTTTTCTAGCCCGTTCCCCATGCTACGGGGGTGAGCAGTGCTGTCCTGAAGAGGGCTGCTCAGTCGCTCGGGGGGCTGCCGAACCTCGCTGCTGCTCCGGTACAGCAAGGAGCGACCCTATGACCCGAACCGTCTGCGTGCAGGTCTGCGGCTACGACTTCCAGTGAACCCTCACCTGTCGCGTCGTCGTTCGCCTGTCGCCGCAGGACTTGGGAGATGGAATGGAAGGATGAATAGATGACTTGCGCTGTGATTTTGTTTAAAGTGAAGAAGAGTTGCGCACCGTCGACCTCACTCTCTCGCCCGCTCCCCAGTGCTCCAGTGGCAAGCGGATTGCAAGACAACTGGCCGGGATTGAGGTGCAGCTCATAGCCGTCGACAGAGATATCTTCTGAGCGCCTTAAGCAAGCTGAGCGAGCCCCGGTTTAAAGTCAGAGTTTTCCTTCTCTTAGATAGGTTTGTCTGAGGAGGCTAAGCGAGCCCTATCTGCCCCGGTTTGAGTTCAGAGTTTGCCTTTTCCTATCCTCGATCAAGTTTAGCCCGCTAGTCGAAGCGGTTTGCCGGGGTATGGCGCTAGGAGCCAAAAACCGAGAACTGAGTACATGTGAGGTAACAGAACCGCCGGCCAACATGTTGCCATGAATGCGACTGCCTTAAGTCTGATTTTTCTCCCACACAGGTACCCCATATACCCCATCATTTGATGATACTGTCAGTGAGGATCATTTGATGAGAATAAAAGTGAGGGTAATTTGATGATACTGTCAGTGAGGGTCATTTGATTATACTGTCAGTGAGGATCATTTCATGAGAATGTCAGTAAGAGTCATTTAATGAGACTGTCAGTGAAAGTCATAAGATGAGACTGTCAGTGAGGGTCCTTTGATGAGAATGTCAGTGAGGATCATTTAATGAGGCTGTCAGTGAAAGTCATTTGATGAGACTGTCAGTGAGGGTCCTTTGATGAGAATGTCAGTGAGGATCATTTGATGAGACTGTCAGTGAAAGTCATTTGAAGATACTGTCAGTGAGGGTCATTGATGAGACTGTCAGTGAGGGTTCTTTGATGAGAATGTCAGTGATGGTCCTTTGATAAGAATGTCAGTGAGGATCATTTGATGAGACTGTCAGTGAGGGTCATTTGATGAGAATGTCAGTGAGGATCATTTGATGAGACTGTCAGTGAGGGTCATTTGATGAGACTGTAAGTGAGAGTCATTCGATGAGAATGTCAGTGAGGATGATTTGATGAGAATGTCAGTGAAGGTCATTTGAATATACTTTCAGTGATGATCATTTGATGAGAATGACAGTGGGGATCATTTAATGATACTGTCAGTGAGGATCATTTCGTGACAAGGTCAGTGATGGTCCTTTGATAACAATGTCAGTGAGGATCATTTGATGAGAATGTCAATGAGGGTCATTTGACGAGACTGTCAGTGAGGGTCATTTAATGAGACTGACAGTGAAGGTCATTTGATAAGACTGTCAGTGAGAGTCTTTTGATGAGTCTGTAAGTTAGGGTCATTTGATGAGAAGGTCAGAGAGGGTCATTTGATGAGACTGTCAGTGAGGGTAATTTGATGATACTGTCAGTTAAAGTCATTTGATGAGACTGTCAGTGAGGTTCATTTGATGAGAATGTCAGTCAGGGTAATTTGATGATACTGTCAGTGAAAGTCATTTGATAAGACTGTCAGTGAGGGTAATTTGATGATACTGTCAGTGAGGGTAATTTGATGAGAATGTCAGTGAGGGTCATTTAATTAGAATGGCAGTCAGGGTCATTTAATGAGACTGTCACTGAGGGTCTATTGATGATACTGTCAGTGAGGATCATTTGATAAGACTGTCAGTGAGGGTCATTTGATGAGAATGTCAGTGAGGATCATTTGATGAGACTGTCAGTGAGTGTCATTTGATGAGACTGTCAGTGAGAGTCATTCGATGAGAATGTCAGTGAGGATGATTTGATGAGAATGTCAGTGAGGGTCATTTGAATATACTGTCAGTGAGGATCATTTGATGAGAATGTCAGTGAGGGTAATTTGATAATACTGTCAGTGAGGGTCATTTGATGAAAATGTCAGTGAGAGTCATTTGATGATACTGTCAGTGAGGGTCATTGATGAGACTGTCAGTGAGGGTTCTTTGATGAGAATGTCAGTGATGGTCCTTTGATAAGAATGTCAGTGAGGATCATTTGATGAGACTGTCAGTGAGGGTCATTTGATGAGAATGTCAGTGAGGATCATTTGATGAGACTGTCAGTGAGGGTCATTTGATGAGACTGTCAGTGAGAGTCATTCGATGAGAATGTCAGTGAGGATGATTTGATGAGAATGTCAGTGAAGGTCATTTGAATATACTTTCAGTGATGATCGTTTGATGAGAATGACAGTGGGGATCATTTAATGATACTGTCAGTGAGGATCATTTCGTGACAAGGTCAGTGATGGTCCTTTGATAACATTGTCAGTGAGGATCATTTGATGAGAATGTCATTGAGGGTCATTTGACGAGACTGTCAGTGAGGGTCATTTGATGAGACTGACAGTGAAGGTCATTTGATATGACTGTCAGTGAGAGTCTTTTGATGAGTCTGTAAGTTAGGGTCATTTGATGAGAAGGTCAGTGAGGGTCATTTGATGAGACTGTCAGTGAGGGTAATTTGATGATACTGTCAGTTAAAGTCATTTGATGAGACTGTCAGTGAGGGTCCTTTGATGAGAATGTCAGTGAGGATCATTTGATGAGACTGTCAGTGAAAGTCATTTGAAGATACTGTCAGTGAGGGTCATTGATGAGACTGTCAGTGAGGGTTCTTTGATGAGAATGTCAGTGATGGTCCTTTGATAAGAATGTCAGTGAGGATCATTTGATGAGACTGTCAGTGAGGGTCATTTGATGAGAATGTCAGTGAGGATCATTTGATGAGACTGTCAGTGAGGGTCATTTGATGAGACTGTCAGTGAGAGTCATTCGATGAGAATGTCAGTGAGGATGATTTGATGAGAATGTCAGTGAAGGTCATTTGAATATACTTTCAGTGATGATCATTTGATGAGAATGACAGTGGGGATCATTTAAAGATACTGTCAGTGAGGATCATTTCGTGACAAGGTCAGTGATGGTCCTTTGATAACAATGTCAGTGAGGATCATTTGATGAGAATGTCAATGAGGGTCATTTGACGAGACTGTCAGTTAGGGTCATTTGATGAGACTGACAGTGAAGGTCATTTGATATGACTGTCAGTGAGAGTCTTTTGATGAGTCTGTAAGTTAGGGTCATTTGATGAGAAAGTCAGTGAGGGTCATTTGATGAGACTGTCAGTGAGGGTAATTTGATGAGACTGTCAGTGAGGGTTCTTTGATGAGAATGTCAGTGATGGTCCTTTGATAAGAATGTCAGTGAGGATCATTTGATGAGACTGTCAGTGAGGGTCATTTGATGAGAATGTCAGTGAGGATCATTTGATGAGACTGTCAGTGAGGGTCATTTGATGAGACTGTCAGTGAGAGTCATTCGATGAGAATGTCAGTGAGGATGATTTGATGAGAATGTCAGTGAAGGTCATTTGAATATACTTTCAGTGATGATCATTTGATGAGAATGACAGTGGGGATCATTTAATGATACTGTCAGTGAGGATCATTTCGTGACAAGGTCAGTGATGGTCCTTTGATAACAATGTCAGTGAGGATCATTTGATGAGAATGTCAATGAGGGTCATTTGACGAGACTGTCAGTGAGGGTCATTTAATGAGACTGACAGTGAAGGTCATTTGATATGACTGTCAGTGAGAGTCTTTTGATGAGTCTGTAAGTTAGGGTCATTTGATGAGAAGGTCAGTGAGGGTCATTTTATGAGACTGTCAGTGAGGGTAATTTGATGATACTGTCAGTTAAAGTCATTTGATGAGACTGTCAGTGAGGTTCATTTGATGAGAATGTCAGTCAGGGTAATTTGATGATACTGTCAGTGAAAGTCATTTGATAAGACTGTCAGTGAGGGTAATTTGATGATACTGTCAGTGAGGGTAATTTGATGAGAATGTCAGTGAGGGTCATTTAATTAGAATGTCAGTGAGGGTCATTTAATGAGACTGTCACTGAGGGTCTATTGATGATACTGTCAGTGAGGATCATTTGATAAGACTGTCAGTGAGGGTCATTTGATGAGAATGTCAGTGAGGATCATTTGATGAGACTGTCAGTGAGTGTCATTTGATGAGACTGTCAGTGAGAGTCATTCGATGAGAATGTCAGTGAGGATGATTTGATGAGAATGTCAGTGAAGGTCATTTGAATATACTGTCAGTGAAGATCATTTGATGAGAATGTCAGTGAGGGTAATTTGATAATACTGTCAGTGAGGGTCATTTGATGAAAATGTCAGTGAGAGTCATTTGATGATACTGTCAGTGAGGGTCATTGATGAGACTGTCAGTGAGGGTTCTTTGATGAGAATGTCAGTGATGGTCCTTTGATAAGAATGTCAGTGAGGATCATTTGATGAGACTGTCAGTGAGGGTCATTTGATGAGAATGTCAGTGAGGATCATTTGATGAGACTGTCAGTGAGGGTCATTTGATGAGACTGTCAGTGAGAGTCATTCGATGAGAATGTCAGTGAGGATGATTTGATGAGAATGTCAGTGAAGGTCATTTGAATATACTTTCAGTGATGATCATTTGATGAGAATGACAGTGGGGATCATTTAATGATACTGTCAGTGAGGATCATTTCGTGACAAGGTCAGTGATGGTCCTTTGATAACAATGTCAGTGAGGATCATTTGATGAGAATGTCAATGAGGGTCATTTGACGAGACTGTCAGTGAGGGTCATTTAATGAGACTGACAGTGAAGGTCATTTGATATGACTGTCAGTGAGAGTCTTTTGATGAGTCTGTAAGTTAGGGTCATTTGATGAGAAGGTCAGTGAGGGTCATTTTATGAGACTGTCAGTGAGGGTAATTTGATGATACTGTCAGTTAAAGTCATTTGATGAGACTGTCAGTGAGGTTCATTTGATGAGAATGTCAGTCAGGGTAATTTGATGATACTGTCAGTGAAAGTCATTTGATAAGACTGTCAGTGAGGGTAATTTGATGATACTGTCAGTGAGGGTAATTTGATGAGAATGTCAGTGAGGGTCATTTAATTAGAATGTCAGTGAGGGTCATTTAATGAGACTGTCACTGAGGGTCTATTGATGATACTGTCAGTGAGGATCATTTGATAAGACTGTCAGTGAGGGTCATTTGATGAGAATGTCAGTGAGGATCATTTGATGAGACTGTCAGTGAGTGTCATTTGATGAGACTGTCAGTGAGAGTCATTCGATGAGAATGTCAGTGAGGATGATTTGATGAGAATGTCAGTGAAGGTCATTTGAATATACTGTCAGTGAAGATCATTTGATGAGAATGTCAGTGAGGGTAATTTGATAATACTGTCAGTGAGGGTCATTTGATGAAAATGTCAGTGAGAGTCATTTGATGATACTGTCAGTGAGGGTCATTGATGAGACTGTCAGTGAGGGTTCTTTGATGAGAATGTCAGTGATGGTCCTTTGATAAGAATGTCAGTGAGGATCATTTGATGAGACTGTCAGTGAGGGTCATTTGATGAGAATGTCAGTGAGGATCATTTGATGAGACTGTCAGTGAGGGTCATTTGATGAGACTGTCAGTGAGAGTCATTCGATGAGAATGTCAGTGAGGATGATTTGATGAGAATGTCAGTGAAGGTCATTTGAATATACTTTCAGTGATGATCATTTGATGAGAATGACAGTAAGGATCATTTAATGATACTGTCAGTGAGGATCATTTCGTGACAAGGTCAGTGATGGTCCTTTGATAACAATGTCAGTGAGGATCATTTAATGAGAATGTCAATGAGGGTCATTTGACGAGACTGTCAGTGAGGGTCATTTGATGAGACTGACAGTGAAGGTCATTTGATATGACTGTCAGTGAGAGTCTTTTGATGAGTCTTTAAGTTAGGGTCATTTGATGAGAAGGTCAGTGAGGGTCATTTGATGAGAATGTCAGTCAGGGTAATTTGATGATACTGTCAGTGAAAGTCATTTGATGAGACTGTCAGTGAGGGTAATTTGATGATACTGTCAGTGAGGGTAATTTGTTGAGAATGTCAGTGAGGGTCATTTAATTAGAATGTCAGTGAGGGTCATTTAATGAGACTGTCAGTGAGGGTCTATTGATGATACTGTCAGTGAGGATCATTTGATAAGACTGTCAGTGAGGGTCATTTGATGAGAATGTCAGTGAGGATCATTTGATGAGACTGTCAGTGAGTGTCATTTGATGAGACTGTCAGTGAGAGTCATTCGATGAGAATGTCAGTGAGGATGATTTGATGAGAATGTCAGTGAGGGTCATTTGAATATACTGTCAGTGAGGATCATTTGATGAGAATGTCAGTGAGGGTAATTTGATAATACTGTCAGTGAGGGTCATTTGATGAAAATGTCAGTGAGGGTCATTTGATGATACTGTCAGTGAGGATCATTTGATGATACTGTCAGTGAAAGTCATTTGATGAGACTGTCAGGGAGGGTAATTTGATGATACTGTCAGTGAGGGTAATTTGATGAGAATGTCAGTGAGGGTCATTTAATTAGAATGTCAGTGAGGGTCATTTAATGAGACTGTCAGTGAGGGTCTATTGATGATACTGTCAGTGAGGATCATTTGATAAGACTGTCAGTGAGGGTCATTTGATGAGAATGTCAGTGAGGATCATTTGATGAGACTGTCAGTGAGTGTCATTTGATGAGACTGTCAGTGAGAGTCATTCGATGAGAATGTCAGTGAGGATGATTTGATGAGAATGTCAGTGAGGGTCATTTGAATATACTGTCAGTGAGGATCATTTGATGAGAATGTCAGTGAGGGTAATTTGATAATACTGTCAGTGAGGGTCATTTGATGAAAATGTCAGTGATGGTCATTTGATGATACTGTCAGTGAGGATCATTTGATGATACTGTCAGTGAGGATCATTTGATGATACTGTCAGTGAGAGTTATTTGATGAGAATATCAGTGAGTATCATTTGATGAGAATGTCAGTGAGGGTCATTTGATAAAAATGTCAGAGAGGATGATTTGATGAGACCGTCAGTGAAATTCATTTGATGATACTGTCAGTGAGGATCATTTGATGAGAATGTCAGTTAGGATCATTTGATGAGAATGTCAGTTAGGGTAATTTGATGATACTGTTAGTGAGAGTAATTTCATAAGAATGACAGTGAGGATAATTTGATGAGTCTGTCAGTGAGGGTCATTTGATGAGACTGTCATTGAAAGTCATTCGATGAGATTGTCAGTAAGGATGATTTGATAAGAATGTCAGTGAGGGTCATTTGAATATACTGTCAGTGAGGATCATTTGATGATAATGTCAATGAGGGTAAATTGATGATACTGTCAGTGAGGCTCATTTGATGAGAATGTCAGTGAGAGTCATTTGATGAGAATGTCAGTGAGGGTAATTTGATGAGAATGTTAGTGAGGATCATTTGATGAGAATGTCAGTGAGGATCATTTGATGAGAATGTCAGTGAGAGTCATTTGATAAGAATGTCATTGAGAGTCATTTGATGAGAATGTCAGTGAGGGTAATTTGAAGAGAATGTTAGAAAGGATCATTTGATGAGACTGTCAGTGAGGATCATTTGATGAGAATGTCAGTGAGGATCATTTGATGAGAATGTCAGTTAGGGTAATTTGATGATACTGTTAGTGAGAGTCATTTGATAAGAATGTCAGTGAGTATCATTTGATGAGAATGTCAGTGAGGGTCCTTTGATGAGAATGTCAGTGAGCGTAATTTGATGATACTGTCAGTGAGGGTCATTTGATGAGAATGTCAGTGAGGGTCCTTTGATGAGACTGTCCATGAGGGTAATTTAATGAGACTGACAGTGAAAGTAATTTGATAAGACTGTCAGTGAGGGTCTTTTGATGAGTCTGTAAGTTACGGTCATTTGATGAGAAGGTCAGTGATGGTCATTTGATGAGACAGTCAATGAGGATCATTTGATGATACTGTCAGTGAGGATCATTAGATGAGATTATGAGTAAGGGTATTTGATGAGAATGTCAGTGAGGTTCATTTGATGAGACTGTCAGTGAGGATAATTTGATGAGAATGTCAATGAGAGTTTTTTGATGAGACTGTCAGTGAGATTCATTTGATGAGACTGTCAGTCAGGGTGATTTGATGATACTGTCAGTGAGAGTCATTTGATGAGACTGTCAGTGAGGGTCATTTAATGAGAATGTCAGTCAAGGTAATTTGAGGAGAATGTCAGTGGGGGTCATTTGATGAGATTGTCAGTGAGGATCATTTCATGAGACTGTCAGTAAAACTCATTTGATGATACTGTAAGTGAGGGTCATTTTATGATACTGTCAGTGAAGATCATTTGATGAGAATGTCAGTGAGGGTAATTTGATGAGACTTTCTGTGAAAGTCATTTGATGAGACTGTCATTGAGGGTCCTTTGATGAGAATGTCAGTGAGGATCATTTGATGAGACTGTCAGTTAAAGTCTATTGATTTTACTGTCAGTGGGGGTCCTTTGATGAGAATGTCAGTGAGGATCATTTGATGAGACTGTCAGTGAGAGTAATTTGATGATACTGTCAGTGAGGTTCATTTGATCAGACTGTCAGTGAAATTCATTTGATGATACAGTCAGTGAGGATCATTTGATGAGAATGTCAGTTGGGGTAATTTGATGATACTGTCAGTGAGGGTCATTTGATGACAATGTTAGTGAAGGTCATTTAAAAAAAAATGTCAGTGAGGGTCATTTAATGAGACTGTCAGTGTGGGTCATTTAATGAGACTGACAGTAAAGGTCATTTGATGAGACTGTCAGTGAGGGTCTTTTGATGAGTCTGTAAGTTAGGGTCATTTAATGATAAGGTCAGTGAGGGTCTTTTGATGAGACTGTCAGTGAGGATCATTTGATGATACTGTCAGTGAGGATCATTAGATGAGAATGTCAGTAAGGGTAATTTGATGAGACTGTCAGTGAGGATCATTTGATGAGAATGTCAGTGGAAGTCATTTGATGAGACTGTCAGTGAGATTCATTTGATGAGACTGTCATTCAGGGTTAGTTGATGATACTGTCAGTGAGAGTCATTTGATAAGACTGTCAGTGAGGGTCATTTAATGAGAATGTCAGTGAGTGTCATTTAATGAGAATGTCATTCAGGGTCATTTGATGAGACTGTCAATGAAACTCATTTGATGATACTGTCAAGAAGGGTCATTTTATGATACTGTCAGTGAAGATCATTTGATGAGAATGTCAGTGAGGGTCATTTGATAAGACTGTCAGTGAAAGTCATTTGATAAGACTGTCATTGAGGGTCTTTTGATGAGAATGTCAGTGAGGATCATTTGATGATACTGTCAGTAAAAGTTATTTGATGATACTGTCAGTGAAGATCATTTGATGAGAATGTCATTGAGGGTCCTTTGATGAGACTGTCAGTGAGGATAATTTGATGAGAATGTCAGTGAGGATCATTTGATGAGACTGTCAGTGGGGTTCATTTGATGAGACTGTCAGTGAGAGTCATTTGATGATACTGTCAGTGACGGTAATTTGATGAGAATGTCAGTCATGGTATATTGATGATACTGTCAGTGAGGTTCATTTGATGAGAATGTCGTTGAGGGTTATTTGATGAGACTGTCAATAAGGATCATTTGATAAGAATGTCAGTGAGGTTCATTTGATGATACTGTCAGTGAGAGTCATTTGATAAGAATGTCAGTCAGGGTCATTTGATGATACTTTCAGTGAGGATCATTTGATGATACTGTCAGTGAGGATCTTTTGATGAGAATGACAGTGAGGGTAATTTGATGAGAATGTTAGTGAGGATCATTTTATGAGATTGTCATTGAGGATCATTTGATGAGAATGTCAGTAAGGATCATTTGATGAGAATGTCAGTTATGATAATTTGATGTTACTGTTAGTGAGAGCCATTTGATAAGAATGTCAGTGAGGATCATTTGATGAGAATGTCAATGAGTGTAATTTGTTGATACTGTCAGTGAGGATCATTTGATGATACTGTCAGTGAGATTCATTTGATGAGAATATCAGTGAGTATCATTTGTTGATAATGTCAGTGAGGATCATTTGATGAGACTGTCAGTGAGGGTCATTTGATGAGACTGTCAGTGAGGATCATTTGCTGAGAATGACAGTGAAGGTCATTTGATGAGACTGTCAGTGAGGATCATTTCATGAGAATGTCAGTGAGGATCATTTAATGAGGCTGTCAGAGAAAGTCATTTGATGAGACTGTCAGTGAGGGTCATTTGATGAGAATGTCAATGAGGATCACATGATGAGACTGTCAGTGAAACTTATTTGATGATACTGTAAGTGAAGAGCCATTTGATGAGACTGTCAGTGAAGGGTCATTTCATGAGACTGTCAGTGAGGGTCCACTGATGAGAATGTCAGAGATGGTCTTTTGATAAGAATGTCAGTGAGGATCATTTGATGAGACTGTCAGTGAGGGTCATTTGATGAGAATGTCAGTAAGGATCATTTGATCAGACTGTCAGTGAGGATCATTTGATGAGAATGTCAGTGTTGGTCCTTTGTTGAGAATGTCAGTGAGGATCATTTGATGAGAATGAGAGTGAGGATCATTTGATGATACTGTCAGTGAAAGTCATTTGATGAGAATATCAGTGAGTATCATTTGATGAGAATTTCAGTGAGGGTCCTTTAATGAGAAGGTCATTGAGGGTAATTTGATAATACTGTCATTGGGGGTCATTTGATGAGACTGTCATTGAGGGTCTTTTGATGAGAATGTCAGTGAGGATCATTTGATGAGACTGTCAGTTAAAGTCATTTGATGATACTGTCAGTGGGGGTCCTTTGATGAGAATGTCTTTGAGGGTTATTTGATGAGACTGTCAGTAAGGATCATTTGATAAGAATGTCAGTGAGGTTCATTTGATGAGAATGTCAGTGAGAGTCATTTGATGAGAATGTCACTGAGTATTATTTGATGATACTGTCAGTGAGGGTCATTTGATGATACTGTCAGTGAGGGTCATTTGATGAGAATGTCAGTCAGGGTCATTTGATGATACTTTCAGTGAGGATCATTTGATGATACTGTCAGTGAGTATCTTTTGATGAGAATGACAGTGAGGGTAATTTGATGAGAATGTTAGTGAGGATCATTTGATGAGACTGTCATTGAGGATCATTTGATGAGAATGTCAGTGAGGATGATTTGATAAGCATTACAGTTAGGATAATTTGATGATACTATTAGTGAGAGCCATTTGATAAGAATGTCAGTGAAGAACATTTGATGATAATGTCACTGAGTGTAATTTGATGATACTGTCAGTGAGGATCATTTGATGATACTGTCAGTGAGATTCATTTGATGAGAATATCAGTGAGTATCATTTGATGATAATGTCAGTGAGGATCATTTGATGAGACTGTCAGAGCGGGTCATTTGATGAGACTGTCAGTGAGGATCATTTGCTGAGACTGACAGTGAAGGTCATTTGATGAGACTGTCAGTGAGGATCATTTCATGAGAATGTCAGTAAGAGTCATTTGATGAGACTGTCAGTGAAAGTCATGTGATGAGACTGTCAGTGAGGGTCCTTTGATGATACTGTAAGTGAAGGGCCATTTGATGAGACTGTCAGTGAAGGGTCATTTTATGAGACTGTCAGTGAGGGTCCACTGATGAGAATGTCAGTTATGGTCCTTTGATAAGAATGACAGTGAGGATCATTTGATGAGACTGTCAGTGAGGGTCATTTGATGAGAATGTCAGTAAGGATCATTTGATCAGACTGTCAGTGAGGGTCATTTATGAGACTGTCATTGATAGTCATTCGATGAGAATGTCAGTAAAGGATGATTTGAAGAGATTGTCAGTGAAAGTCATTTAAATATACTGTCAGTGAGGATCATTTGATGAGAATGTCAGTGAGGGTCATTTGATGATATTGTCAGTGAGGGTCATTTGATGATACTGTCAGTGAGGATCATTTGATGAGAATGACAGTGGGGATCATTTAATGATACTGTCAGTGAGGATCATTTGATGAGAATGTCAGTGTTGGTCCTTTGTTGAGAATGTCAGTGAGGGTAATTTGATGATACTGTCAGTGAGGATCATTTGATGATACTGTCAGTAAAAGTCATTTGATGAGAATATCAGTGAGTATCATTTGATGAGAATTTTAGTGAGGGTCATTTAATGAGAAGGTCATTGAGGGTAATTTGATGATACTGTCATTGGGGGTCATTTGATGAGACTGTCATTGAGGGTCTTTTGATGAGAATGTCAATGATGATCATTTGATGAGACAGTCAGTTAAAGTCATTTGATTATACTGTCAGTGGGGGTCCTTTGATGAGAATGTCAGTGAGGATCATTTGATGAGACTGTCAGTGAGAGTCATTTAATGATACGGTCAGTGAGGGTCATTTGATGAGACTGTCAGTGGGGTTCATTTGATGAGACTGTCAGTGAGAGTCATTTGATGATACTGTAAGTGACGGTCATTTGATGAAACTGTCAGTCATGGTAATTTGATGATACTGTCAGTGAGGTTCATTTGATGAGAATTTCATTGAGGGTTATTTGATGAGACTGTCAGTAAGGATCATTTGATAAGAATGTCAGTGAGGTTCATTTGATGAGAATGTCAGTGAGAGTCATTTGATGAGAATGTCACTGAGTATCATTTGATGATACTGTCAGTGAGGGTCATTTGATGATACTGTCAGTGAGTGTAATTTGATAAGAATGTCAGTCAGGGTCATTTGATGATACTTTCAGTGAGGATCATTTGATGATACTGTCAGTGAGGATCTTTTGATGAGAATGTCACTGAGTGTAATTTGATGATACTGTCAGTGAGGATTATTTGATTATACTGTCAGTGAGATTCATTTGATGAGAATATCAGTGAGTATCATTTGATGATAATGTCAGTGAGGATCATTTGATGAGACTGTCAGTGAGGGTCATTTGATGAGACTGTCAGTGAGGATCATTTGCTGAGACTGACAGTGAAGGTCATTTGATGAGACTGTCAGCAAGGGTCTTTTGATGAATCTGTAAGTTAGGGTCATTTGATGAGAATGTCAGTGAGGGTCATTTGATGAGACTGTCTTTAAAGGTCCTTTGATGATACTGTCAGTGAGGGTCATTTGATGAGAATGTCAGTCAGGGTCATTTGATGAGACTGTCAGTGAGTGTTATTTGATGAAAATGTCAGTGAGGGTCTTTTGATGACAATGTCAGTGAGGGTCATTTGATAAGAATGTTAATGAGGATCATTTGATGAGACTGTCAGTGAGGATCATTTGATGAGACTGTCAGTGAGTCTTATTTGATGAAAATGTCAGTGAGGGTCTTTTGATGACAATGTCAGTGAGGGTCATTTGATGAGAATGTCAGTGAGGGTCATTTGATGAGACTTTCAGTGAGGGTCATTTGATGAGACTGACAGTGAAGGTCATTTGATGAGACTGTCAGTGAGGGTCTTTTTATGAGTCTGTAAGTTAGGGTCATTTGATGAGAAGGTCAGTGAAGGTAATTTGATGAGACTGTCAGTGAGGGTCATTTGATGAGAATATCTGGGAGAGTCATTTGATGAGAATGTCAGTGAGGGTCATTTGATGAGAATATCAGTGAGGGTCCTTTGATGATACTGTCTTTGAGGGTCTATTGATGACAATGTCAGTGAGGTTCGTTTGATGAGACTGTCAGTCTGGGTCTTTTGATGAGAATGTCAGTCAGGTTAATTTGATGATACTGTCAGTGAAAGTCATTTGATTAGACTGTCAGTGAGGTTCATTTGATGAGAATATCAGTGAGGGTCATTTGATGAGAATATCATTGAGGGTCCTTTGATGATACTGTCAGTGAGGGTCATTTGATGAGACTGTCAGTGAGGTTCATTTAATGATACTGTCATTGAGAGTACTTTGATCATACTGTCAGTGAGGTTCCTTTGATGAGAATGTCAGTGATGGTCCTTTGATAAGAATGTTAGTGAGGATCATTTGATGAGACTGTCAGTCAGGGTCATTTGATGAGAATGTCAGTGAGGGTCTATTGATGAGACTGTCAGTGAGGTTCGTTTTATGAGACTGTCAGTCAGGGTCTTTTGATGAGAATGTCAGTCAGGTTAATTTGATGATACTGTCAGTGAAAGTCATTTGATTAGACTGTCAGTGAGGTTCATTTGATGAGAATATCAGTGAGGGTCATTTGATGAGAATATCAGTGAGGGTCCTTTGATGATACTGTCAGTGAGGGTCATTTGATGAGACTGTCAGTGAGGTTCATTTGATGATACTGTCATTGAGAGTACTTTGATCATACTGTCAGTGAGGTTCCTTTGATGAGAATGTCAGTGATGGTCCTTTGATAAGAATGTCAGTGAGGATCATTTGATGAGACTGTCAGTCAGGGTCATTTGATGAGAATGTCAGTCAGGGTAATTTGATGATACTCTCAGTGAAATTCATTTGATGAAACTGTCAGTGAGAGTCATTTGATGAGAATGTCAGTGAGGATACTTTGATGAGACTTCAGTGAGAGTCATTTGATGAGACTGTCAGTGAGAGTCATTTGATGAGAATGTCAGTCAGGGTACTTTGATGATACTGTCATTGATGGACCTTTAATACGGCTAGACAGAGACGTTTGTGGGCTCTCGCATATATCATTTACTCTAAATAAAGAGAGAGAGAGAGACAGACAGACAGACAAACAGAGTGATAGAATATTATGAGCTAAAAATAAAGAGAACCATCAATATTTCTATGTTCTATGTAATTAGCTCCATTTCTTTGTTCCACAAGTTATTACAGTTTGTTTTTATTCCTTTTTGATGAGCCCTGTGTTGAGATTATAAATAGTTCTTGACGTCTACAACTCAGTGTCTTTAACTTCTTTGTTTATTTATAGGCTATGTGTGCGGTAGTTCATAGATCGTGATAGAAAGATGTCTAATCTATAATACAAATTTTACATCATATGTTCCGGTGTCTGTCATCCAAGATGGCGGCACAAACAATTCAAAGATGGCAGAAACATTTACTGTTTTCTTTTTAACATGCATGATCCGGCTACCAACTGGCCAGCCGAGTAAGAATAGTCTCCTACATGGCTGCCAGAAATGACATTGGACCAGCCATATGTTTAGTGCCGAGGTGACAATACACTGTACACTAACATACGGCAGGTAAGATCGTGAATGCCAAATGGCAATCACAATGTAATACTGTTTTCGACCGCCTCAATACCAAAGGTAAATAAAGCGATCTTAGGAGAGGTAACACAAAATCATACCAAAATATTCTGTGATACTCTCCGAGACATATTACAGGCCTTAAAGTGGTTTCAAAGTCCTATGTATATCTCACAGTAACGTAGTAAATTTATGGTGTTCAAACTGTTATTAAATGAGAAGCGATCATAAAAGAAATATTTACAGAAATCGTTCAATTAATATTCTGTGTTATATTCCGCAATCTAAATTTTAAACCAAAATTATGGATACCTCAATATAATGTAATATTTAAATTGTTTTTATTTCTAAAATATGTCTATTTCTAATGTACAATCATTTCCCTTTATTACTAACCTAAAATACGTCACTTTTTTTCATTTTTTTACTATTACGTCACATGAATGAATTGAATAAGGGTTGAGATTGAGTAGCGCCGTTCACAACGTTTACAATGCAAACTAACCCATTTATGATGGGGGCTTCATACAGAGGGTGTATGGAGGGGCCCAGTTTGAGGAGGGCCCCCAAAATATTTTTAAACTAAATATTAAGTACATTATCTCATGTCAAAATGTAGTGGCTCCCGAAGATGCCTAAAATCCCTTGGTTCGGCATTGGCTTCACAGAACTATAATGTTGAAAGCTTTGATATGACTTTCTTTTTTAAGAGGCCTAATGTTTTCTGCGTCTGCGGCCTGAACTGCATTGATGAAATACTATGTTTTTAATTGAAGGTCAGCTAAAAGCTACACAACGATTCTTTCTTCTCGGGACCAAGCTTGAGAAGCGTCAAAAATTTATCTCATGTTAAAATGCAGGGGCAGCCTCCAAAGAGGCCAAGCCCACTGGGCCCCTAAATCCATAGGTTCTGCACTGCCGGGTTGGCAATTTTTCTTAGTTAATTGTACAATGCTACAATGTGTATAACAGTAAATAAACCACCTGCTAAACATGTAGCGTTTCGCTAAACACAAGCACTCACTCACGTCTCTCTTTTTTTTTTAAATACGCCATGTTGAACATCATAAAACATTAAATGAATAACTGTTTGGGAAGGAGTTCATACTAATATGATGGAGGAGTGTGATTTTAAGAGTTGTTGTTTATGTTTACCCATAGTGAGGATTATTTTCTTTGGGAGGAACTATTTAACATATGAACTTTATTTGATGTATTATTATAAGGTGTACCTATTCTCAAATGTATTTTGGCTACAATAATCTCTTTATGTCCTTGGGGCCACTGCAAGTATATAGACTGACTGTTAACGCGCTAAAATATATATCACCATTTTCAACTCCAACTGTGTGCCTACTCGCCGGTCCGGGTGCCGGGCCTTTGATAACTAGTGTGTTTTAAAAAAATAGTTTAATATAATTACATTTACTCTAATTATTTGTAACGCAATTTATAAATACGATATACTATTCAAAAAGTATAGCATTAGATCTATTTATATTTGCTTTCTCATTTAGTTTTTAGAGCATTTTCGAAAAAAAATGCTTTATTGTCCCCGTTTTGTCTGTCTGTCCGTCATCACCCTAGATCTCAACAACCATAAGTTTTAGACCCATGATGTATATATCATTTTGTAGGTCTTGGCCTGCCATGTGTGCAGCAAATGTCCATTTCGCGATCTGACCTCTGAGGGCCGTAAAAGGGGACTTATAAAGTACCGTTTTGTACTACATAAGCTATATTAACCAAGGAGCGCCCTATATCTCAGCAACCATAAGTCCTAGACCCATGATGTATATATCATTTTGTAGGTCTTGGCCTGCCAAGTGTACATCAGAAGTCCGTTTCGCGATTTGACCTCTCAGGGCCAAAATATAAGAGTTTTTTATGTACCGTTTTGCTTATATTTTAAATATAAATAATAAAGGCTAATCAAATAGGCGTAATCATTATTTATTTTTGTAACAGTTATTCAACATGATTACTTCCCTCTAAATTTATCAAAACTCATAAGCGTAGAAGAATATCTAATTATCTATGGCTGTAACCCGGAAAAAAAATACGGATTTCGTCCGGCGTAACCGTAGCCACTGCGTACACGAAAATGCTCTAAAATGTCCTTTGTCCGAAACGGAAAAGACTTAAATTGCTTTTTTTTTTAATCTGAAAATCGGTTTTCGTCAGTTTTTCAAGAAAATGATCTTTGACAACCGTTATTTTTTAAAGTAGGTTTTTTGTATAATACTTTTTGGCAGCCTCTTAGAGACTGAAACCAATTCAATTTACTCCTATTAGACACAATTTTATTAGAAATACACTTTTTTGTCACATTTAGAAGAAAGTGTAACGGATGAGTGTATTTAGTCTTGTGATGAGTGTATTGAGTATTGTGATGAGTATACTGAGCATTGTGATGAGTGTATTGAGTATTGTGATAAGTATATTGATTATTGTGATGAGTGTATTGAGTATTGTATTGTGATGAGCAAGCTTGCGGAGCCGCCAATTTTTTTTCCGGCTCCGACTCTCACAAATTTGACGGCTCCGGCTCGCTATTAAGATAGTATCACACGAGACAAAAAATTTTGTAATTGCGCCACGCAAACATGCCGCTGATAAAAGTTATGCAAATTTTGCCGTGTTCACCCCCATAGTCAGGAACTTGAAAAATATACGCATGTCGGTTTTACTTTAAAACGAACAAAAAACGATTCCTCATTAAAGATTTCTTTCGGTGATGTGCGTGCACGCTATCATTTAAATGCTGTGGCGTTCGTAAAAATGACAACATTTCAAATTGTAGGAAACAAACAATCAAACAAATTTGCAATTTTAAAGCTAAAAAAAAAAAATCTGCTGTAAAAAAAAACATTTGGGAGCCGTGGAGCCGCCAGTTTTTATCGGCTCCGGCTCCAGCAAAAAGTAGCCTGTTGATGAGTGTATTGAGTATTGTGATGAGTGTATTGAGCATTGTGATCAGTATATTAAGTATTGTGATGAATGTATTGAGCATTGTGCTCAGTATATTGAGTATTGTGATGAGTGTATTGAGTATTGTGATGAGTGTATAGAGCATTGTGATGAGTGTATTGAGCATTGTGATGAGTGTATTGAGTATTGTGATGAGTGTATTGAGTAATGTGATGAATGTATTGAGCATTGTGCTCAGTATATTGAGTATTGTGATGAGTATATTGAGCATTGTGATGAGTGTATTGAGGATTGTGATGAGTGTATTTAGTATTGTGATGAGTGTATAGAGCATTGTGATGAGTGTATTGAGCATTGTGATGAGTATATTGAGTATTGTGATGAGTATATTGAGCATTGTGATCAGTATATTGAGCATTGTGATCAGTATACTGAGTATTGTGATGAGTGTATTGAGCATTGTGATCAGTATACTGAGTATTGTGATCAGTATATTGAGCATTGTGATCAGTATATTGAATATTGTGATGAGTGTATTGAGCATTGTGATGAGTATATTGAGTATTGTGATGAGTGTATTGAGCATTGTGATGAGTGTATTGAATATTGTGATGAGTATATTGAGCATTGTGATCAGTATATTGAGCATTGTGATCAGTATACTGAGTATTGTGATGAGTATATTGAGCATTGTGATCAGTATATTGAGTAATGTGATGAGTATATTGAGCATTGTGATCAGTATATTGAGCATTGTGTTCAGTATATTGAGTAATGTGATGAGTGTATTTAGTATTGTGATCAGTATATTGAGCATTGTGATGAGTGTACTGATTATTGTGATGAGTATATTGAGTATTGTGATGAGTGTATTGAGTATTGTGATGAGTGTATTGAGTATTGTGATGAGTGTATTTAGTATTGTGATCAGTATATTGAGCATTGTGATGAGTGTACTGATTATTGTGATGAGTATATTGAGTATTGTGATGAGTATATTGAGTATTGTGATGAGTGTATTGAGTATTGTGATGAGTGTATTGAGTATTGTGATGAGTGTATTTAGTATTGTGATCAGTATATTGAGCATTGTGATGAGTGTACTGATTATTGTGATGAGTATATTGAGTATTGTGATGAGTGTATTGAGTATTGTGATGAGTATATTGAGTATTGTGATGAGTGTATTGAGTATTGTGATGAGTGTATTTAGTATTGTGATCAGTATATTGAGCATTGTGATGAGTGTACTGATTATTGCGATGAGTATATTGAGTAATGTGATGAGTGTATTGAGTATTGTGATGAGTGTATTGAGTAATGTGATGAGAATTACTTAAAAATAGAACCAACATTGATACTTCGTCACATTTCTAAATATTTTGTTAGTATCTAATTTGAACTACGGGGCGGAGCTTTGTTGGGGGAGAGGGGCGAGGTAGGGGGCATGAACAAGATTACACTTGGGGCCTTCCTACGGGCGTGCAGTAGATTTTCTCAGTATGACGCGTGTCTTTGAAATGCCGCCCCCCAAATGATTTTTTAGTCTTAGATGTTTGATGTTACTGCCATCCTGTGATGGTTCCACCTGATGCATTCATCTCTCTGTATCATAAGATGACACGGCGCCGTCCTGCTTTATTTAAAATTCGCAAATTTGTGAAAAAAGGGGAAAATTCCAATTTTTTTAAATATTTTTTTTAGGTCTAAAATATATATGTAAAACATCCATTTTTTTTGTTTTCAACAATTCTCTTGACAATATTTTTAAATGTCAGCTTATCAAACGAGCGATATTTAGGTCAACTACTATCTGACCAAATTTTTAACTTAGAGATCAACAGGTTCTTTTTATATGTAGACTATAACTTATTCATGCTATGAAATTTTAAAAAAATTATTTCTTTGTTTCTTAATCGAGAATTAAGGGGATTAAAATAATGTTTACATCCAGGCGACAGATTGGCTTGAGGCGACATCAGTGTATTAGAGGTAGAAATTGACATCATTTATTAATATATTTATCTGGGCTCACAGTGAAAGGAGTTTAGTACACATACAGTTTTATAAACAGTTCCGCAACACTCTTATACACTGAATTTACATGAGTATTTGGTTGTGTGACAAATCATGTCTAGAATGCAAAGTCGTATATATATTTAGCCTTGCTGTCAGCATACCCAAAGTATCTTGTATGTTGTGCTGAGATAGAATAATAGGATTATATCTCCATGTTACTGATTTGCTAGTAAAGTTTGATTCGTGTGTTCGGTAGTAAACCATCTGTTGTGAAAGTAGATAAGTACTAGTTTAGAAACAGATAATGTATATCATTAGTTATCCTATTAACTATCGGATTTGATAAGTCATCTTGTTTATCAAAAAAGTGCGTATAATTTTAAAATTGCAATTTTGTATCTAAAATTTGTCATAGTTTAAAAAGTTTAAATACTATTAAATAATATTTATTTTAAATATAATTTGCATTTAAAAATAAAATGAAGTTTGGTTATGTCTCAAGCAAAAATATTACTACAGATTCTTTAAAAATAAAAGTATACTATTTCTATGTAACAAAATACTATACTATACAGTGGTATCTGGGATGTACTTGTAGCTGAATGACTGAAATGTACACCTCCCCTCATGACGTCATGACCTTCTATATTAATATCAACATTATCACATCATCAAATATATCTTTGTCATTGTTATTTAACTTACTTTATTCTTTATAAAGATTTTTTTCAATACTATTAAACTTGTCCCCTTTGTATACATCATCATGATTAATAACATCAGCAGTATCTTTTTTCACGACAATATCAACAGCATCAATATCAACAGCATCAATATCAACACTCTCATAATCAGGTCGAGCTGTTTGACTTCATTATCGACTTTTTGAACCATCAACTTTATTATAAGCAACATCACTTTGAGTACCATTGTCAATGTTATCCTCACTAACAACATAAACTACAGCAGTTCAACTGTGGCATTGGTCAACTCAATTCTCCTCTACAGTCAGTCAGCCTTGATTTAATCCTCCCTGAACGCAAAAATTAATGAAGTGCTAAATATAGCTCTGACTCAGCCCCCCCCCCAAGATCTATTTTTAGATCAGGGCTATTGTTTCAGTTTCACCGCTCACTCTGTGTACAGCTTAGCAAACATTGCTCACGGTTAATTCTCTCTTAGCTCCGATATGGCTCCACTCTGCCAGCAGTGACGTGATTTGACGTTTTGCTTCAGTCAACACTGAGGCTTGGCTCGTGATCTTTCCACGCGTCATTCTTTATCTGTGAGACTGGAGACCTTGTTCGAGATCTCCCACACGCAATTAAATAGATCTTTAAGACTAGAGACATTGTTCCTGATCTTTAACAAAACAGAAGTATCAATAGTTGTACATTTGATTGGCTGAATTTCCTGGCTTAAATTACTTATTATTATTTATATGATATAATGTTATATACGAGATCGAGCTAATAGAATATAGATAGAAGTAATACATATATTTTAAGAAATAACAAATATTCAGAATGATGAGAAGTGTATGTGTCAATAGTATATGTATACAAATATTTTTATAAAGAGTCACAGGTTTAACTAAAGACCGTGTATTTACCCAAGTTACAATCACAACAAAGTTTATAATTTATTTACCCAGTTTATAATTTAGTTTTGTAGCTGTGTAATGAAAGTGTTCACATTCAACTGGACGTATTCTTTAAGTATGAACTATCTCAAAATTTAACTTTAGCCAACCAATATTTTAACTTCCAACCTTTATCTACATGTTCTTTCTGTCCTCACAGATAGTCGGTCTCGGGGCTTCACTGTCTCTCATGGGAGTGGGGCCTTATGCTATTGCAGATTTCTAAGACCAGTGCCATCCCGGGTGAACTCTGGCCACACCTACATTTAAAATTATCAGGCAGTAAGTGGATGAAGACTCACAAATATATAGCAAGTCAATGAAGACTCAACAAATATATAGTAAGTGGATGTAGACTCAACAAATATATAACAAGTGGATGTAGACTCAACAAATATATAGCCAGTGAATGAAGACTCAACAAATATATAGCAAGTAGATGTAGACTCAACGAAAATCTCCAACAGCGATTTCGTTTATACATTTATTTTATAACTAGAAGACTGTAGTTCCATCATCTAGATTCTAGAGGTAACATTTCTACTCACAACCTGATCGTAAACAACATGGCGCCCCACGCTTTATTCAGCCCATGAGACTTTACCTGTCCCCGTGTGTGTGTTTGTAGTGTGTGTGTTTGTAGTGTGTGTGTTTGTATGTCACTGTGTTTGTAGTGTGTGTGTGGATATGTCACTGTGTTTGTAGTGTGTGTGTGTGGATATGTCACTGTGTTTTTGTTCAATGGGTAATTATTTTTAAAAGCGGGCTGACAGTGTATAGTTGGACAAACAGTGTTTATTACTGCTCACAGTGTTGATGACACTAGGGAAGCGTCATATTTTAGTTTCAGCCACATTAGTTTTAAATTTCTAGCCTATAGCTGTATTTTTTATCCGCGGTCTTCATTGCACTCTCCTACAGTCACAGGATTCTCACCTCAACACGAGGCCACACAAAAGTAAAACATTGTTTACCGAACTACCGGGGAGGCAAAAGATTTATAGTTCAAGTCAGCTGACCTTACCAACTGTAGAGATTCGTGATTAGCGTAAATTGAAAGATTTAAACAATGCATATGTAAATATGTATATGTATATATAAATATATATATATATATATATATATGTCTATATATGTGTCTATGCATGTTACTGTTTATGTGTCAATGTATGTGTGTCTAAGTATATATCTATATATGTGTCTAAGCATGTGCCTGTGTATATGTCTGTATCTATGTGTGTGTCATGCATGTGTCCATGCATGTGTCTATGTATGTGTTTGTGTATGTTTCTATCAGGGGTGGGCTGTCGGCCAAACTATTTTCCGACACCGACACCGGTGTAGGCATTCCATCGGCCACCGACACCGGCGGGGGGGGGGGGGAGAGGGAGGCAAAGGGAAATAACCGTGTATTTATTTTCCCTGTTTATATCTCATACTATATATAAAGATGCACATCTAATTGAAAATTGATACTTTTTTTTGGCTATCGATATTTTTTTTTAATTTAATGTATAATTTCAATAAACAATATATACTTCTTCTGGTTAAATATATTGATGTATATAGTGAAGTATATTTGTTTCAATAAGCATTTATTGAATGGAGTACTTGGTGTGTAATAAATAAAATATACACACATTTGGGCAGGGTCAGCATAATAACTCTGGGTGCTTATGCAAAACTTATTTCTCACCAAACACATCCCATTTTTAATTGCGAGAATTTTAAAATAATTTTGCTAGCTAATTATAAGTTTCTGACTGTTTTAAGTTGTATTTTAAATTGACTGAATATATTTACTTCGATCATTTGACTTTTGAATGCAACTATAGTAAAACTGCTATAGTTTCGCGATTGATCATATTTTTTTTTCAGTACCGTACTGGTACTATTGCCTTTTCTCAATCAGCTGTTTACAACGTAAAAGAATTATTGACAGTATAATTACATCCTACAGTGTATAATCAAATCGATTGGTAATAATCGTGCACATATTATGCAACTATAAAGTTTGATACAAATTTGATATGCCGGTAGATTTGCAGCGTTTTCCTATATTTCCTATTCATTATCTGGAAGTTGCCCCTCTAAAGTAAAACCAAACTGGCCGGCTGCCTAGGCACCCACTAACACAGTGGTCCCCAGCCCCCACTTTCGGTCCGTGGATCAAATGGCACTGGGCCGCCCAAGAAACGTTAAATTAATTCCTTTTTATTTATTGTAGTGTATTTCTCTCAGGACAGTATAATTATGTTGCAGTTATGCATTGTATGGGCCTAATATGAAATAGTTTATTTTATTATCTAATTTTAATGTAATTACTAAATAACAAAAGTAAATAAAAAAAATTCCCGAACTGTGTAGTTAAATGTGTTTATTTTAATAATTATACACAGGGCGCCGAGCTAGACGGGTCTCCGAAATAGTAATCTTGAAAACAATGTTCAGCTTATAAACCAGACATGGGCAATCTACGTTCGTTAAACGTTTTGATTCGACCCGCAGTACACCCCCCTTCGTTCATGTACACAGATAACATTTACATTTATGTTATCTCAGATAAAGTATTATAAACATTCCATTGATATTCTCTCGGTCCGGCCCTTCAATCAAATTTAAGAACCTATTGGGCCATTCAGTAGTGATAAATTTACATCTGTGATCTATGATTTAGCAGCATGTCCATTACGATGAAAAAAAAAGTTCTCAGTTGTACAGGTAGCATTGAAAAGTCACGAAAAACACCAGATACGGACGTCAAGAGTAGCTGCAGTGAATAGATTGAAGTGACAAAAGTGTATTGTCAACTTCGAGATATTCCACAGTATGCTGAATGCTATTTTCATAGTAAATCTGAAGAGGCCAATTCGCTACTTTTATTAATTTCTCATTTATGTGTAGGCTTATGCTCAAGTATTGATGAAGATTATATCACCGATTGCCTAAGTTAGCAAGTCACTGCGAAGTACAGACATATCCAACAACATTAGAGCAATGATGCTTGGAAGTTTTTAAGTGGCCATTCAGAGAATGCAGAATGCTGAAATAAAATCAAGGCAAGGGCTACAGACAGTGATAAAAGATTTGTTCCAGACCTATTTTTAGAGAAGAAAGAGACGTATGAAGACACTGCATACTTAACAGTTAATAGAGGAAGGAATCGTTATTTTACACCCGAATTAAAACTGAAATAAGTAGTGAAAAATGTTATGTATTGTAGTAGGTTGCATACTTTACAGAACGGTGGGGGAACATTTGAACAGGTCATTCTTTGAGGTTCTAAAAGACTTGAATAGGTTTGTGTGTAATCTTTCTCCAACATGTATATTGATAGAGAGATGCATACTAAACATTTCTTATGATTTACAATGATTGAGTGAATAACAGTGAACATAGCCCGTAGCCTTCCTATATACTTTCAGTCATAATTCTGTTAATGTTGACAAGTCGTTGTACTGTAGAAAATCTCACTTTAGAAAATAATACATTTGTTGATAAACAGATTTACCAAGTATTTTTTTTTTAAAGAAAAGAAGAACTTGATGCAACTTTAAATTAAAGATTGGCTAAGAACTATCTGACGTTGTTCTGGATTATTTAATTTAAGTTCTAGTATTTTATTTTTTTTTTGGGCATGTTTTTGCGCCGACACCGAAGCGACTCCGGACGAAGTACAAACGCCGACACCGACACCGGCAAAAACTACCGACACCACCAACACCGGCTCCCCAGCCCTGGTTTCTATTATGTATCTATGTATGTGGCTGTGTATGTGTCTATGTATGTGTCTATCTATGTATGTGTCTGTGTCTATGTATGTTTCTAAGCATTTGTATATGTATGTGTCTGTATATATGTATGTGTCATGAATGTGTCTATGTATGTGTCTAAGTATGTGTCTGTGTGTGTATATGTATGTGTCTATGTTTGTGTCTAAATATGTATCTGTGTATGTGTCTATGTCTCTGTCTATGCATGTGGCATGCATGTGTCTATGCATGTGTCTATATATGTATCTATGTATGTGTTTGTATATGTCTCTTTGTATGTTTCTATGTATGTGTCATGCATGTGTCTATGTATGTGTCTATGTATGTGTCTATGTATGTGTTTGAGTATGTGTCTATGTATGTGTCTATGTATGTGTCATGCATGTGTCTATCCATGTGTCATGCATGTGTCTATGCATGCGTCTATATATGTATCTATGTATGTGTTTGTGTATGTGTCTATGTATGTGTCAAGCATGTGTCTATGTATGTGTCTATATATGTGTCTATGTATGTGTTTGAGTATGTGTCTATGTATGTGTCTAAGTATGTGTAAGTGTATCTGTCTATATATGTGTCTATGTAGGTGTCTTTGTATGTGTTTATGTATGTGTCAGTGTGTGAGTCTATATATTTGTCTATGTATGCGTATGTGTCAATGCATGTGTCAATGTATTTGTCTATGTATGTGTCTATGTATGCATCGTCCATAAGTCCAGCCATCCTACAAACAAGTACTTGACATTTGTTGTGGAAAGTAACGACGGCCGGTCATTTACTGGCCACAAAATGGTATAGAACAGCCTTCGCTACAGAAACAGATGAACTCTATTAAAGAAACTTTAATCTTTCACTGTTTACAGCAGATAACTTAGATATCATTGTTATTCCTTTCATTTAATTGCGTGGTCATTTTTGAACTTCAATTGTAAGTTGTAGTTCGAAGAGTAATAGAGATGTAAGTTATTGAAAACAAAATTCACGGCCAGATAGAAATAAAGAATGGATTAGGGCGTGACCCAGTACAAGTCATTGAGTCACTGTGGCAGATTGTAATCTTCTTATCTGATTAGTTTACTGTTGTCTATGACCCGGTGTGTTCCATCTGTTTATGATGGCATTCATCGTTATCTCCATCAAACGCTCAGATATGTATTTGTTTGTCATTATACACAAGAGGTAAACAAACAGCATGGGAGTAGGGCTAGTGGGGGGAGGTTGTGGACTCGTCAATGAATGTCACTGTACATTATACATGACCCAAGTCAATTGAGCCCTACAGCTCATGTATTGATCTGTCCAGTCCAGTCAACAAACAGGACATCATTAATGAACAAACCCCTGGCAGCCTTGATCTACTTTCATGTCTTAACAGAGTCAACAAGCACAGCACGTAATAAACAAACAGCAAGAAAATGAAAAAGGAGAAAAGTAAAATGTCGACAAAGGATTTCATAATGAAACAAAACAAAAAGATCTTGAAAGGGGGGGGGGAGAGAGAATGAAAGAAAGTAAAATGTAATTTCGTAGTAAACTTAAGAAGACAAAAGAGACGAGTAAAACCAAACAGATGAGAGAAGATTTATATTTGAAGTCATATATCCTTGTATTCGACAGTGGAACTAAATGTCAAATCTAATTTAATCTATTGTCCCCGTTTTGTCTGTCTGTCTGTCCGTCATCATCCTAGATCTTAACAACCATAAGTCCTAGACCCATGATGTATATATCATTTTGTAGGTCTTGGCCTGCCAAGAAATGACTTTTGTCCGTTTCGCGATCTGACCTCTGAGGGCAGTAAAAGGGGGCTTGTAAAGTACCGTTTTTTACTATATAAGCTATATTAACATAGGAGCGCCCTAGATCTCAGCAACCATAAGTCCTAGACCCATGTTGTATATATCATTTTTTTGGTCTCGGCCTGCCAAGTGTATATCAAAAGTCTATTTCGCGATCTGACATCTCAGGGCCGAAAAAAAAGACTTTCCTAGGTACCGTTTTTGCTTATATTTTAAATATAAATAATAAAAGCTAATCAAAGGGGCGTAATCATTATTTATTTTTGTAACAGTTATTCAACATGATTACTTTCCTCTCTATTTATCAAAACACGGAAAAAAAATACGGATTTCGTTCGGCGAAAATGCTCTAAAATGTCCTTTGTCCGAAACAGAAAAGACTTAAATTGCTTGTTTCCTTACTAGAATCACTATGATGTGAACGTAGTCCAAGTAGAACTCACAGATGACATTACTCTCAATATGACTCGAAATGCTGTTTACCTATGTATTTATATTAGTGTACTAAGAAGCACAGAAACACGAAAACAAACACAGACCTAAACAGCAAGTACACTTACTTTCTCAAGTTGATGTTTTCTCCTTGTTTCACTTTTTTTTAAAGAACAATTAAAGTTTAGCCAAGACAGGCGAAATAAAACGGATCTAATTGAAATGGAGAAATACCTGCAAATAGAAATCAACAGTTGGGCTGCTGTGTTGATTTTACAAATAGTTCTTGGAAAGCCATCACTACCCCCACACAGCAACTGACTTCATTATCTACCTTCACGTCTACAATCTCATCGACCATCTCATCTACCTGAACGTACCACCACCAACTGATGGAAATGTCTAATTATCACCAGGTCTACACAGGTGCTAGTCAGATGTCAGGTATGTCATTTTTATAAGTGATAGTAAACAGATCAGATGGCAGGCATGGAATTATGCAGTGACATTGTATTATCCTTACGAGCTCTGAAGATGTCAAGCATGTCATCCATTTAACAGTGCATTTGACATTATGTAACATATAGTCGCTGCTAGTAGGCGGTGCAGATGACATGTATGTAACATATAGTCGCTGCTAGTAGGCGGTGCAGATGACATGTATGTAACATATAGTCGCTGCTAGTAGGCAGTGCAGATGACATGTATGTAACATATAGTCGCTGCTAGTAGGCGGTGCAGATGACATTATGTAACATATAGTCGCTGCTAGTAGGCAGTGCAGATGACATGTATGTAACATATAGTCGCTGCTAGTAGGCAGTGCAGATGCTTTATATGTCATCTTATCATTTGTCATCTTTAACGTGCCCGAGACGACATTGTGACATTTATGATCGATTTTTTTTATTTAAATCAGTTTGAAAGTCAAAAATAATTTTGAATATTTCTCTTTTTTTTTCAATATTAATTTAAAGAAAAGTTCTCAAGCAATACATTCCACATCTGATGTTATGAATTAAGTTAATGAAGGTAAACCCATCTTTCATCATTCACAATTGTCCAATTATTCAAAATGGCTTTGTGCACCATTTGTTTGAGTTTTTTTTTATTATTTCTGTTAATATTAAACCGATGTTAGAGTAACACAGGCAGAAATGTATGACTTGAAATAGTCATATAGATTATTGCTACAACTTGTGTTCCAATATTGATATCTCGTCTATGTTTAAGCATGACATTCTACAGTTATAGTAAGTAAAGTCTTACTTTGTTACTAACAACACTGTAGCACCACTTGTAAACACGTCAAGTATAATCAAGTTATAGATCAGAACTACAACATACATTGATCGACTTAATCAAACAAGTTGTGAATCAAATAATCAAAGTAACGTTTATTGATTAGAACTTCAGAAAACATTCAGTTGTTAGGTTTGCTAAAGGTTTCCATTGTTTGGTATATGATTGGGGAAAACCCGATGTGTAGAAACATATTCAATAACATTCCCGAAACATTATTTATGAATTACTTACGAAGGGAGATCAGGATCTTAATCTTTAAGACCAGTGGCAGAATCGATTCTCGCAAGTTCTTAAAAGAATTAAAACACGGTGCTAAAAAGTGTATTGAATCGAGTGTCGGTACATTCCGCTTGCTGATGACAGGCAGATCGATGCTAAGTATATTGTAACTATTCCTTGAAGTCGACGATTCGTTGAAGAGGAGACTAGGTGTGGCTGTTGAATAAATTAGGAGGTGTGAACATTTGTACAGAGATTAAAACGTTCAGTAGAACTCGACTATAAATTATCATTTTACAGGTAGATGCCACCAAATTACTACAAGGTATAGTTTAACATAAGACGAGAAATAGTTAGTATGCATCTAACACACTCTATTGAAGGGAGACTATAATTAACTTACACTAGAGTGAGTCAAGGTTTAGAATCTTACGTTTCAGTAACTTCTGGGGGAGCCAGACCATGACTACCCCCGCCACCCTCACTAGACACCGATTTGTAGCCTACCATGTACTCAATTCAGAATGTAAGTCAATTGGAGAAAAAACTGACTGTGTCTATATAGGTAAAGGAAGATTTTAAAAAAAACTGACAGTGTCTATATAGGTAAATGAAGATTAAAAAAAACTGACAGTGTCTATATAGGTAAAGGAAGATTAAAAAAAAATGAATGTGACATGATGCCGATCAGTAATTTGGACCAGCTCGTTTTGACAAAATGTAAACAAACAAACAAACACTGTTTTATATCTAACATTGGTGCGAACCAAATCTGGCAGTTATTGAAAAATCTCAAAGAAAACGGTAGATTTTGAATTATGTCCAGTTTTGAAATGTTGTTGTGTTATTTTCTTAATTCGCATTTTCGGACAAAATTTTTCACCGTGCAGAATGCGGATGAAAAAAAAAACTGTTGTTGGAATCATATGACATTGCTCTGTGACGTTGTAATCCTATGACGTTTCTCAGTGACGTTGTAATAATATGACATTTCTATGTGACGTTGTAATCCTATGGCAATTCTCTGTGATTTTGTAGTATGAAGTTTCGCTGTTATGTTGTAGCTTATGACATTTCTTAGTGACGTTGTAATCATATGACATTTCTTTATGACGTTATAATCATATGAAATTTCTCTGTTATTGTTGTAATCCTATAATATTTCTCTGTGACGTTGTAATCCTATTTCTCTCAAACATGAATGTATCACTATGCTAGGGATGTAGAAAATATTATAGTAGTAAACAGACTTGTCCCCATTGTTTTTAAAACAGACAAACCCTTACATTTTTTATAACTATGCAGACATGTGTAATACGTATTGGGACATAAAAAATAAAAATGTGTGTCAAATCATGGTCTTTCATTGATTCTTGTTGCTCCTTTTAGCTTATTATGTGTCTCATGGTCTTTCGTTGATTCTTGTTGCTCCTTTTAGCTTATTATGTGTCTCAGTGAGTGTTTATGTCAACATAATTGTATAGTATATGTGTAATGATTTAGGATACTAGTGTATTGCACTAATGTATCTATATATCTATCTATCTATCTATCTATCTATCTATCTATATATATATATATATATATATATATATATATATATATATAACACAACTTCAAGACGCAAGACGCAGGACTATTTATAGATTGTGGAATTCCCGAATACGTCGACAACTAGCGACAGCCAAAAAAAAACACTATAGTGTGCTGGGATCACAGCAAGCGTGCGCAAGACGCAGGACTATTTATAGATGTGGAATTCCCGAGAACTCATTCAAGTTTGAAGTATAGACAAAAAAGGCAGTAATTATTACATCAGCCAGCAAGACTATTTATAGAAGAGTTTTGTGATTTCTTTGTAACTCGCGACAGCCGAAAAAAAACCCTATAAATTCTAAATTTCGAGACGTAAGACACAGGACGATTAAGAAACCAGAATGGTAGTTGTACAATACTATTTCATGTCTAGACAGCTCCATGTAATTTTTAAAACAGTATAGTTTGGTCGTAATCATGTTTTTATGTGCTCTAAATACGAAACTATTTCATTTATCCCCCGTCGCGGTAAATTCTATATACGTTTATCCGCGGAAATGAGGGAATGATGTACATAAAATAACATTATAATGTCAACTGATTAATGTAAATTAAAAACAAAACATTTAATAATACATTTATGTGTGAAGACAAAAGTAATATTGAACTATCAATCATAGGAAATTAATCAGAATGTTATTTTATTATTCAAATCGTTAAATTCCGACTGAAAGGAAATCGACCCACAGTTGTATACGAAAGAGATTGTTATATTCTAATGATTTTCTCTAAGACAAGGAGAGATTCTATTTGATAGTATCTAAATTAAAGCCAAGTTTAGATCTTAAAATTCTGTTTCATCTCTTCAAACTATAACAGCAAAAAATGTTTTTTTGAACATTAGGTCTAGCCACCGGCGACATATATATCGATCGACCCATCAAGAGTTGAGATTTGTGTCTACATACATTGGAAGACAGGAAAAACACTGGCAATGGAACTAATGAACAAACCAAACAGATTGACGAAATGTATTAACATAGAGTATACAATGAAATGATATAGAGTATACAATGAAATGATATAGAGCATACAATGAAATGATATAGAGTATACAATGAATTGATATAGAGTGTACAATGAATTGATATAGAGTATACAATGAAGTGAAATAACAAATACAAGAACATTAATTTAGAGTTAAATATACACTAAAAGCTCTGTATTAGAGTCAAATATACACTAATAGCTCTGTATTAGAGTCAAATTTACACTAATAGCTCTGTATTAGAGTCAAATATACACTAATAGCTCGGTATTAGAGTCAAATATACACTAATAGCTCTGTATTAGAGTCACATATACACTAATAGCTCTGTAATAGAGTCAAATATACACTAATAGCTCTGTATTAGAGTCAAATATACACTAATAGCTCTGTATTAGAGTCAAATATACACTAATAGCTCTGTATTAGAGATAAATACAAGTGACTGATTAACAAACGTGATTTACGATTTATTAATATTTAACGTTTTGTCATTTATTGATTTATAAGTACAACTTGATTTGTAAATAAATGATGGTGTGTACATATATCAGTGCATTATGGTGAGTACATATTCAAGTGTGCGCACTATGGTGTGTACATATTCAGGTGAACTATGGTATGTACATATATCAGTGCACTATCATCATCATCATCATCATCATTGCCCTTCACCCATGGCAGGGTATAGGCCACCAACAACAGTTCTCCAGAGTCCTCTGTCCTTTGCTATCTTCTCCAGCTGGTTCCAGTTGTGTCCCATCTTGATGTTGTCCGCTTCCAGGTCTCGACGCCAGGTATTTCTTGGGCGACCTCTCTTCCGTTTACCTTGGGGGTTCCACCTCAATGCCTGCCTTGTGATACTGGCTGCTGGTTTGCGTAAGGTGTGTCCTATCCAGCCCCATCGCCTCTTTCTGATCTCTTCTTCAGCTGAGAGTTGGCAGGTCTTTTCCAAAAGGCTGACATTGCTGATGGTGTCTGGCCAACGAATCAGTGCACTCTGGTGTGTACATATATCAATGCACTATGGTATTACATATTCACGTGCACTGTGATGTATTTAAAATCCAAGCGCGCAATGATATGGAAATAAACAAGTGAGATATGATCTTTTGTAATTTAAGTGCACTATGATATACTGGTAAACGTGACCTACTTAAATTAACTATCATTAAATAAGCCATCTAGTATGGAACTATTAGGATGCACCGGAAAATGATATAGATGTCATAAAATAAGGAATAATTGACTTTGTTAAGGCGGCTCACGATGCTTCTGCTGATTTTGTTTTCGGACTGAAATTGTCAGTTTCAATGTTTTCCTTCCTTTTGCCATGTGTGTTATGATTGAATCTATCAAACAATATAATAAGAACAAATACTGTCATGATTGAATCTATCAAACAATATAATAAGAACAAATACTGTCATGATTGAATCTATCGAACAATATAATAAGAACAAATACTGTCATGAGTGAATCTATAAAACAGCATAATAAGAACAAATACTGTCATGAGTGAATCTATCAAACAATATAATAAGAACAAATACTGTCATGATTGAATCTATCAAACAATATAATAAGAACAAATACTGTCATGATTGAATCTATCAAACAATATAATAAGAACAAATACTGTCATGATTGAATCTATCAAACAATATAATAAGAATAAATACTGTCATGATTGAATCTATCAAACAATATAATAAGAACAAATACTGTCATGATTGAATCTATCAAACAATATAATAAGAACAAATACTGTTTTGTTGAATCCAGTCAACTTTTTAGAGCTCAAATTTTGTTTGTTTTCAAAGTGTGCCTTCATAAGTATTGTGGAAATGTTTGAATGTTCTAGCAGTCAAGTTAAGCATGATAAAAGGTATATATCATTTTTTTAAATACTTTAATTTAAGACACATATAATTAGGGCCGCGTATGTTGCAATGGGGTGTAAATACCTAGGGTGGAATTCGCTTGAACTATTGGGCTCAATATGGCTTTCATGATGTGCTATAAAATGTTCAGGAAGCGATATGAGATGACCCGTTATTTAAAGATAGCCAGAGGTCACCCAAGTATCAAAGATATTCTGGCGGTGAATCAACTGACAAACATTTCATCCTTTAAGAAACACACACACGCACACACGCAGGCACAAACACACACACACAAACTCACACACAAACACATAATTGCGTATTGAAGAAATAACTACTAAGAAACACATTGTCCCATATCTTGTTTTATTTTATCATGCGTTGTGATCGACACGTTAGACAGAATAATGTCACGAGTCTACTACTGTACTTATTAGGGCCGGATGGTATTGTGATAAAATGCTCGACTGTCCAGGGTCAATGTCTCCCGTGGTGCTTGCAAGGCCACTGCACTGTCGGCTATGGTGGGGATGAAAGAAGGGCAACATAAAAACAGTATTATTAGTGGTTTATAGGAACTAAGAGATTTCATCTCATCCTCTCAGGGACTTCTCCCTCTCACACACACACACACATACATATATATATATATATATATATATATATATATATATATATATATATATATACAGGCACACACAGTGTATTTATTGACAATTTCATCTCTCTCTAGGCGAGTGTCTACTGTAGTAATTGATATTTCCAATTGTATTTTCTCTCTATGAAAATGTCTACAATATTACTGTGTACAATATTACTGTGTACAATATTACTGTGTACAATATTACTGTGTACAATAATACTGTGCACAATATTACTGTGAACAATATTACTGTACTAGTGCACCATATAAATTGTTGGCTTAGATTCAATTTTTTTACAAAATGTATCTCACATTGTCACAAAAATGATTTCTAGTCTGACGTGCATGATTCTAATGAAATAAAGATGGTGGGGGAGGGGGATAGGCGAATAAAAGATGGTTGAGTGACAAAAAGACAAAGACAGAATAAGGGACAGAATGAGTTGGGAATAATTCAGAAACAATATGATAATGAGACATCCAAAGAGTAAGAGAGAGGGAGAGAGATTAAGAAGAAGAATATCGAGAGAAAGGTTTTATAAAGTCGAGATATCTCCACTCTATATCAAGTATTTCTATTTACTGCAGTAATGTTGTGAAAAATTGTATTTGTTAACTCCCTTGAGTCGTGTAATCTAGTGAGTAATGGGGCGTGCTAACAATAATGCTATCATCATGGATTGTTTTAATTTATATGCTCCCTATGTGACCTTCAATGATATTGACTGCAGCAATAAATATACAAATATACAAACTTACCCTATTTATAATCCGTATAGTAAGGAAATTTCAACTAGATCCACACAATAAGCTAATCACATTGTTTGTTTATATCCAGAAGTTCAAGCAAAAACATATTTCTATTTTAACTCATTATAATAATCCGAAGTCTCATTGGTTCATTTTATTTTACATCAGCTCATTTGAACCAATGCAATAAAGTGTTTCAATTTTTCTTTTTATTGCACATGCATCGCTTCATCACACCGCCTATGTTCTGTTCTATGCCACAGTATTGTTCTATCTGCCCCACACTAGTCTCCACATGTTAAAGTGCTATCCCTTGCAACAGTTTAGCAGTAGTTTCACGTGCTGTCTCGTCTGTCAAGTCCATTGACTTGTTTACATCTCTGCTGCACTGACCTACGTAGCGATTGTCTCGGCATGTATGGAGGAGACTCGCCACGCTCACGATCCACACTGGCAGCAGACGATAGTTTCTGACATAGCGATGGGAGAGCGCGTGCCGCGCACGTGTCGCTAATCATTTCTCTCGCACAAAGATTTATTATAACCCAGTTCATCTCCTTTAGCGTTTAGCTGTTTTGATTTCCCGATTATTCATACTAATAGATATGTAATGTAACTAAATAAATAAAGTTTAATTACTTGGGTAGTCATTCATAGGTTTGTCAGCTGACATACAGCGATGTTCCAAGTACTAACCATGCGATTACAAGAACAATTATTCAATTTGCAAGTACGAGTACAAGTATATGTTATTTTAATTTCAATCAAGAGTACCATTAAAAGTATCCAAGGTACGAACGAATGCAAGTACACATATTTTTTTCAATTGGTACTACGAGTACTAGTACCCAAGGTGCAGGTACGAGAACAAGTACTCCGAAAATGTACAAGTGCCCCATCTCTACTGAATTAGTCATGTACTTTGAGAAATATTTGGGTACCTTAGCGGGAAAGTCTTGTCCTTCACACAATAGCGGTCTTCACAAACACTTTTCTTGTCTTTGGGAGCCATCTCTAAAAATTCAAGGGCCTGTTTAAATCACGTATAATGATACATGTATTATGTTTGACATACACAGAAAGCATTGCGTCATTATTATTAGCATTGTGTTTGACATAAGTAGGTAGCATAACGCCTTGAGTCCAAGCTCACTTTTTCAATCTTATATCTTATTCTCAACATTAATTTGATTTTGCGAAGTTCATTTTAAGTATAAAAATGTATTGATGTAATGCTTATTCATTTGGAAACTATTAAAATACATATCGAAATTTTTCAAAGACATTTCGTTATTATTAGGAAACATCGCTCACAACAGAAACAATAAAAAAACTAGACAAATTGTCAGTCATTTGAGAGTTAAAAACATCACGTGCTACAAGATTTTCAATAATGGTTTCCGTATTGTTCCTGTCCAACCTATTGTTCCTGTCCAACCTATAGTTCCAGTCCTACTTATTGCTTCAGTCCTACTTATTGCTCCAGTCCTACTTATTGCTCCAGTCCTACTTATTGTTCCAGTCCTACTTATTGCTCCAGTCCTACTTATAGCTCCAGTCCTACTTATTGCTCCAGTCCTACTTATTGCTCCATCCTACTTTACTTTCATCGATAATGTAGGCCTACCAGAAATAATGGACCGAAACAAATAAAAACCTACTTATAGATGATTACAGTACGGCTGTATTTACTTTTATTTTAAATGTTTCACGTCCACCTAGAACATTAAAGTATAGTTCACGTCCACCTAGCACATTGAAGTATAGTTCATAAACCATGACCGGGCACGTCCACCTATCACATTGAAGTATAGTTCATAAACCATGACCGGGCACGTCCACCTAGCACATTGAAGTATAGTTCATAAACCATGACCGGGCACGTCCACCTAGCACATTGAAGTATAGTTCATAAGCCATGACCGGGCACGTCCACCTAGCACATTGAAGTATAGTTCATAAACCATGACCGGAACGACTACAAGTATTGTCATCATCCGTTATGTAAATTTCATGTACTAAGTACGTTCTGTCGTAAACCGTTAAATGCCACGTACTATGTACGTAGTACCATACACCCCTAAATGTCATTACTATAATCTTGTACCTTTACCACTAACTGACATGTACTATGCACGCTAAACAGTTCTGTCACCAACGCCATTGATTAAGTAATGACAATGTGCATAGAGAGAGGCGTGTAATGTCAAACAGTCATGACACCATTTTTAGACATTAATAAAATTGGAACAACTAAACGTTATTACTGTTTCTTGTTGCTGTACCTATCCAATGTATAAGTAAATTGTGTGACAGTTGTACACAGTAAAGTACAACTTTATGGCCTACTAGCTGAACAGGCCCGGTACCCGGACCGGCTATTAGGCACGCAGATGGAGTTGAAAATGGTGATATATATTCGAGCGCTTTAACAATCAGTCTATATACAAAAATAGCATGTCTATGTACTCGAAGTGGCCCCAAAGGACATGAACAGATTATTGTAGCCAAAATACATTTAAGGGACACTTAATAATACATCAAATAAGTTCATATTTTATATAGTTCATCCCAAAGAAAATAATCCTCATTATGGGCATAGAATCTTAACAAAAACAACCCCCGAACATTAAACTTTGAATCTAACATCCAACTATTTCTTCTATTCCCAATTCTCTTCCACTTTGCCCCACACCCATCTTTCCCTCCCTTCCCCGCCCGCAAACCCCCTTCCACTCAAGACATGCTCGAATCGCAGTGGGTCGCAATGTACATACAACAAACCCTGTTTACAATACCACGTGACACTTCTCCCTACCTCCCCCCCCCCGTTAAACGCTCCTTTCCCAACCCTACACCCCCATTCCAACAGTGCTTTTTTTATAATTTTATAATTTATCATGTTTAACATGACGTATTTAAAAAAAAGAGACGTGAGGTTAAATAGCGGTGTTGCATCTCGAATCGTCTGCTTGACTCCCCCCCCCCCTTTCCGCAACCATTAAAAATCTTAATTCATTAATAAGAAATCCTTGTTGTGTTTAGAATTCCCCAGCATTTCATTTTTATTCAAGAAAGATTCATTTGATGAACAAAATGCGCACCAATTCATACTCTCATTTAGCATACATTGTCTCTTTTCAGTTTCTATAATTTTGGAATTCCCCAGACTATTTTTATAGAGACGGTCGATGACGCGCGCTTTTTTTTTTACTCCGCGAAGGTGTGACGTAGAACTTAGATTTATTTTTAGCGAGGTACGCTTTCAACTCGTGCGGTGCCGTGTATTTGTAACGTGAAGACATACGGCTTTTCTTGCAGTGAACATCCTATACACCGCACGGTGTGAAGGTCTGTCGGTCTATGTTAGACGATTACGATTATGTATATAGATTCTTTGTTTATGTATGGACATGTACATGTAAAGAATTCAATAGTTTCTAGGAATATGTGTGTAGAATTATAATTCTAGAGCTCAACAAAACGTATATGTGATGTAAAGTATTAGTAGTTTAAAATACAACTATTTCTATTTTAACGTGGTATATCACAATGCATCTCACGTGGTATATCACAATGCACCTCACGTGGTATATCACAATTCACCTCATGTGATATATCACAAAGTACCCCATGTGGTATATCACAATGCACCCCATGTGGTATGTCACAATGCACCTCACGTTGTATATCACAATGCACCTCACGTTGTATATCACAATGCACCTCACGTTGTCTATCACAATGCACCTCGAAACGATATGCACCTTGGCTCGTGAAAACGTTATGTTAATATCGTCATTATGGCAGCTGGACAACACAGCCTGTATATTGAAGACAACGGGTGGGTGCTGTATTCTACATTGGAAATAAACACATTTTGTAACCATACAAAGAGACCTCCCTTTTAGGAAATATGACATATTTTTATGAAATAACTGGAAAAATTTTCTCCTATAATTTTGAAGTATATAGTAAGTTATATATCCACCATTCTTTAATATAAAGTACAGCCAGCAGGATTCTTAAAACAAAATTTAATTTTTTATCCGTTCAAATATAATAGCTCACTGTACGATGCTGATTTTCACCGACTCACCAATGGTCAGTTATCAATATTTCTCTAAACTGTCGATTTCTATTTTGGACTAATCGATTTCTCTCTCTGATAAGTAAAAATAACAGACAGTATGAAATGCTAGAAATTTGGTTATAATTGGAGTCTAAAGATGCGGGGAAAGAATTCGGAAATGGGATCGAATTCTAAATTTTGCATACCTATTCCGATAACCTAAAAAGTTTCGATATTTCTAATTCACGAAGATTTACAGTTCACCAGAACGTATCTCTGGAGTTAGAGAAGGTTGTAACACGTTGTGTGAGTTGGTGAAATTATTTTATCTCTGGAGTTAGAGAAGGTTGTAACACGTTGTGTGAGTTGGTGAAATAATTTTCTTCAAAAGTTTTTGCACCACGTAGGAGTTCATTTTTAACAGCCAAACATTGTCGAATAAAATTACAATATGATTTTTATTGTCTATAAATGTTGGTCTCAGCATTTATTAGAAATGTCAGTTACATCAATGATTACAAAAAGTGGCGTATGAAGGGTGTTGTGTGTTCTTGGTCACACAGGGCGCCGAACTAGAAAGGGAAACCAAAAGAGCACTGTTAAATGTTTTTATGCACTTTTCAGATTAGCAGGAGGGCTCTAAAATTGTAACTCGCATATGGCACCACATAAGCTGGCTACGGCTCTGACTACACATTTCGGTTACAACAATGACTACAAATGTCACTTAACACAATGACTACAAATGTCAGTTACAACATTCACTACAAATGTCACTTAACACAATGACTACAATGTCAGTTACAACAATGACTACAAATGTCAATTAATACAATGACTACAAATGTCAGTTACAACATTGGCTACAAATGTCACTTAACACAATGACTACAAATGTCAGTTACAACAATGACCACAAATGTCAGTTACAACAATGACTACATATTTCGGTTACAACAATGACTACAAATGTCGCTTAACACAATGACTACAAATATCCTTTACAACAATGACTACAAATGTCAGTTAACACAATGACTACAAATGTCAGGTAACACAATGACTACAAATATCAGTTACAACAATGACTACAAATGTCAGTTACAATAATGACTACAAATGGCGGTTACAACAATGACTACGAATTTCAGCTAACACAATGAAAGCAAATATCATTTACAACAATGACTACAAATGTCAATTAACACAATGACTACAAATATCAGTTACAACAATGACTACAAATGTCGGTCATGACAATGACTACAAATGTCAGTTACAAAAATGACTACAAATGTCGGTCACGACAATGACTACAAATGTCAGTTACAACAATGACTACAAATTTCAGTTGACACAATGACTACAAATGTCAGTTACAACAATAACTACAAATGTCGGTCACGACAATGACTACAAATGTCATTTATAAGAATGATTACAATGGTCAGTTACAACAATAACTACAACTGTTAGCTACACCAATCTTGGTCTCCAAGTTGACAACGAGTTTCACCAACTGTCAAATTCATCATCTATTATTCAATAAGATCAAGGTATTGTAATACATCAATAAACTATTTCTTCTTTATAAAACCATCTTTGTTTTTTATCAGGTTAATATTCTGTCATCGTATTGCTGGTTTAGCTCTATCATAACGTATTCTGTATCAACTCCTATTTTCTTAATAACGTTCATTTAAAATATTTCTTCAAAAAAGAAAACCTTTAAATCATTAGTTTCAATTACATTTTACAAAATAGAAAAGATTATTTTTATTTTTACTTAAGAGAATCAATTATTTGCTGATTTTTTTAGAGCAAATTCAAGAATTTCATTCACAATATGAAATTTAAAAAAAATATGAGACAGTTAAACTTCAGACAATGACGTCACTATGATGAATGCCTGGGTTACATAAAATTTCCGTTTTATTGCATTTGACTGACAATACAATTGATTTCTGCATCAGCTCTCCCAGGTATAATTTGAACAGAGAAAAAAGAGCATGTAATGAAATCAGCCAAGTATGACGAGCCATAGATTTCCTGTCATTATCATAGAGTCATGACTTGTGATTGTTAAAGGCAAGGGAAATAACTCTCGTTATTTAGACACGGCACGGTCAAGTCAAACTGTTATCTTTTCTTTTCTTTTTTTTATCTAAGATTTGAAAGTTGGAAGAAAACAAAATTGGTTCACTCAAATGGTAGATCGAATTCTCCCCCCCCCCACACACACACAAATACTTTGATAACTACTGTACAGCAATGACTTTAGCGTGTTGACAATAGTCCGTGCATTTAGTTTGCATGCTGCGGGCTGTTCTCACTCACAGTCTCTGTCTGATAATAACGTTTATAAAAAACTCACATTACAGAAGTTGTGTATATAGGTACAGGTTAAACTGTTTATGCTGTTGTGATTAACGAAGAAAGAAAGTGAAGTTGTGACAATATGTTATACTAGCTGTACCTTGCAAAGCTTTTGCATGAAGATAGTAAAGCCAGTGCCAAACCTAGGGATTTAGGGGCCGGGGGCTTGGCCTCTTTTGGGGCCCCTGCATTTTGACGTTCGATACCATGACATGAGATTATGTAACTTAATATTTAATGTAAAAAAAATTTGGGGGCTTCCCTCAAGCTGGGCCCGGCGGGACTTTCGATTTTGGACCCCCTTTCCCCACCCTAGGTATGCCTCTGTGTTCAGCTTTGACACATATTTTCAAAAAAGTTTTTTTTTTAAGTTATGAAATACCTAATTAGTTGTTGTTTCTTTTTCTTACAACATCCTAAAGGATAAATCATTTCAATAAAAAAATGTCAAAGAGAGGTATCGAACCTGGATAGTCAGAATAAAAATAAAACCCCAAGTTGCTTAGCCATTCAGCCACCACGTCACACAATCATATTGTACCCTAGTGTCAAACCTAGGGATTTGGGGGCCCGGAGGCTTGGCCTCTTTTGGGGCCCCTGCATTTTGACATTCGATACCATGACATGAGATTATGTACTTAATATTTAATGTCAAAAATAATTTTTGGGGCTCCCCTCAAGCTGGGGCCTGGAGTACCCTGCAAAGCTTTTGCATGAAGATAGACTATTGTAAAGCCAGTGCCAAACCTAGGGATTTGTGGGCCCGGGGGCTTGGCCTGCATTTTGATATATCTAATACTTATCTAAACATTAACACATCCATGTGATAAGTTATGTAATAACACATACATGTGATTAATACGTCTTATCATTACACTTTACATACACACTCATATGACTATTTCTCTTATTGGTGTTTTAACATCTTCACCAAACTGCAGTGCTGTTATTTGAGTGACACTAAAAAAAATTTAATCCTACACACACATTGCCTTAACAATCGATGTTTGTTGTTTAGTTAACTTAAAACTCTATATGAATAAAGTTGTTGATTGTGTGTATATGAATTAAGTTTTGATCTTGTGTTTATGAATAAAAGTGTTGATCTTGTTTACATGAATTAATTTGTTGATCTTACGTCATCGTATGTCATCTAAAGAAGCCTCACTCGCACGAGAGATGATAACTAGATACAGTGTAAAATTCAGAAATCTCTTGCAAACCAAAAAGCTAAGAGTGCATGGGTTAAATCGATTCTGTGTTTCTCTAGACAAGTCGATACCAATACAATCAATCTTTCAATCTCCCCAAAGGGCAGAGCTTGTATTCTTCTGGTATATCTGACGAGACACACATTAAATAAACTTAATATTACAAAGTACTGTACATCTAGAATGTTGGTTAGCCCTGTTGTTGCCACAAGAGAGGTGTTGTGTTGATCCAGCTATCCAATGCGGCACTAAAGTTTACGATATTCATTTACATATATAAACAGTTTTTAATACAGATTTATAAATGTAATCAAAACAAAAAACTATTGTAGATTATACTTAGATGCAGTATTTACATTTTGTTAAATAAACTACTTAATTACCTTTGTACGACTATAAAGGTATTCTAAAGTAGGATGTGTTATATATATATATATATATATATATATATATATATATATATATATATATACTACAAAGGTAAGCATAATATACTTGGGCACTAGTTTGTATCTCTTTTAGTAATGTAATGACATAAGTATAGCATTATAAAGGTCTGGTCTAAATATATTTTCTAAATCTATTTATTGTTAACTTTTTTTAAATTCACTGTATAATAATGTGTGTACTACATGTATAAACAAATAGATAAATAAATAAATGAAATACTACTCGATATTGGCGCCAATGATTTTGTTATTTTTTTTTTTTTTTGCATTTTAATAAAAGCTTATGTTTTTTAATGTATTTTATCTATTTAATTGTGTAAGATATATATATATATATATATCTTACACAATTAAATAGATAAAATACATTAAAAAACATAAGCTTTTATATATATATATCTTACACAATTAAATAGATAAAATACATTAAAAAACATAAGCTTTTATTATATATATATATACTGGGGACGGGTGGTCGTGCGGTGTAGAGCGCTCGACTGTCGGCCGGAGGGTCCCGGGTTCGAATTTCAGTGAGACCCTTGGGATTTTTTCAGGTCCTGGTGATAGTCCCCAAGTCCACTCAGCTTTAAATGGGTACCTGACTTTAAGGCGACTGGTGTTCCCAAGTTAGCATCCGGGTCAGGATGGGTAGCTGCTGATGCAGTATATGAACATATCAAATCATGGAAGTGCGAATCTATGGTCATCGGCATCTGCTTCGACACTACGGCTTCCAATACTGGAAGACTCAGTGGACCTTGCACTCTGTTACAAGTAGCCCTGGGACGTAATCTATTATGGATGGCATGCCGTCATCACATATTGGAAGTACTCCTTTCCGATGTATTCAATGTTTGTCTTGGACCATCCACTGGACCAGAGATTTTGTTTTTTTTAAGAGGTTTCGAGAAAAATGGTCAGAATTAAACCACACACCCGAAGCCAGATCCGCCCCTTTGATAATCGTGTCTGATTCGATTAAAAAATTTATTAAATGTCAACTTGAGGTCAGTCATTTATGTGATGATTATTTGGAATTTCTTCTGCTTGCTGCACAAATGGTTGGGTTGGAGGTTGATGTCAGCATTCGCAGACCTGGTGCCCTACATAGGGCAAGGTGGATGGCGAAAGCAATCTATGCATTGAAAATCGATCTATTGTTTGCAGGCAATGAAACCATCTTTCAGTTAACAGCTCGAGAATTACAAGGTAATCAGCTCTTTAATCGGTTTACCATATGTGTTTATCTTCAATCATGGTTTTCATGCAGGCTCACCGCAGATGCACCTGTGATTGATATCTTGTTGATAAAGCGTTTATACGAATATGATGATGCTGTTCTTCGATCGACTGGATTGAAAATGATGGTGTGTCACTCGTGGTACTTGAGTCCGGAACTGTCGACGCTTGCGTTATTTTAAACCCTTTTGTCGGACAAAGAAAAAACTTGCCTTGTTCGGACAATGCAATCAGAACGTGGACCGCATCTCATAAAAACACTACCAAAAAGTGTTGTTGATTTGCGTGCTTCTACCACATTTTTTGAAACATCCAACATTGATGCCAGTTTTCTAGATGTTCCTGTTGAAGCCTGGTCAGATACACCATCTTTTAAAGTTGCAGCAGATTTTGTAAAGAATCTGGCTTGTATCAATGACTCTGCAGAGCGAAGTGTAGCATTGATACAAAATTTCAATGACAGTATCACCAAGAATGAAGAACAAAGTCAATTTTTGCCCCAAGTGGTTGAAAAACATCGGAAAAATTTTGCAGAGTGTAATCGTGAACAGCTGGCTAAAATTTAAATTTGAAGAACTTTTTTAAATTTATGTCCACCCTACAGTACAAAGTACAAAATAAATAGCAGGAATGCTTATTTGCATTGCTTATTATTATTATTTTTTAAGCAGATTGACATTGATTCAAGAATTAACTTGACAAAATGAATAAAACTTTGTTTTTCATAATTTTTTTACTTAAATTTCAAATTTAGAAATATAAACCATTCAAGATTTATATATTTTGTTTCATTTAATATTATAAACAATACTAAGCATCAATTTGTTATTTAATATATCAGTTTCGCATATAATGCAACATTAACGCTGTATTAGATTTGACCGCGAATGATTTTACACCAAAATCTGGAACTTTAAACCTCTTGGGGGACCTCTAAATATTGTCCAAATGAGCTTAAATTTTGCAGGTTAACTACTGTTACCATACAGACATATTCTGTGGGGTGAGACATCAACATTTCAAACTTCATTTTTTTGGGACACCCTAATATATATATATATATATATATATATATATATATATATATATATATATATATATATTAGGGCTGCTGATTAAACTGCTTTAATTTGCGATTAACGCGTCAAAAAAATTTGCGATTAAAATTTTTAACGAAACACCTAAATGCGTTAATTTGACCAAAATTCTGAAAGTTCACCAAATCGATAAATAACGGAATTTCACGCAACAATTTGAAGTTAAAGTCCGTTCACTTATTAAGTAGATCTACCACCCCCACCCTGTCATAATTTCCACATACCCTCACCCCTAGGTATGTCGACAAAAGCCCCAATTGTAATATAAAATGAAGATATTTTGTTATATAGCCCTTCGACAAGTGAACCTCCTGCTCCCTTCCCGGTCGATATAACAAGAAAAAAGTTTAATTCAATAGTTTACATTATATACTATAGTGTATTGGTGGAGGTACTGTAGTGTATTGGTGGAGGTACTGTAGTGTACTGGTGGAGGTAAAAGAACGACAAGTGTTTGGTGAACTCTGTTATAATTAGGTCAAAATAACGAGATGTTAGAAATTTTGTATCACCATTTTTTTGCGCCCAATTTTTTATCGCATTTGAAAATACAGCGTCTTGCATCAGCTGCACTAACAGTTTCATGACACATGAAATCAATGTCAAGACATGGTCTAGACCAGTGATGCTAAATCTTTTTTGTTACTGTGGGCCATTATTGTCTGCCAAAAACATTTGGAGGGCCAACAATATAATTTTTATATATGTATGTACATAATGAGATGTTATTTTTTTTTAACTTGTGGGGGCCAAAAAATTATCATAAAGGGCCAAATTTGGCCCGCGGGCCAGTATTTTAGCATCACTGGTCTAGACTATGCTATGCAAACATCAGTACACGAGACAGTGTATGTATTTTTCAGAATTATTGTGATACTGAGTTAAATTTAATATTTTATATTAATTAACGTTCTGAAACTAGCGGTGTCGATATGATGGAAAGAAAGGCATATTTTCGTTTGTGCTTTGTATATAGCAATAAAAACATCAATAGATTTTTCTCTAAGAGACCGGAAAACACTCTGATACAATTGTTGCTATAACCAAAATGAAACGAAAGAAATTAGTATTTTATCACTTAGAACAAGATTCAATACATGTACGTAAGAGACAGACATGAATTTGATGAGGCGCAACGTTACTCCAGCCATTTAGTAAACCCATTGTACGGTCCTTGCATATTGGCTGCCCATCTGTACCAGCATTACCGACACAATATTCAATATTTATATTACATTCAATGAGTTTTCTCTTGAAATAATTCAAACATACCTTTTTCAGTAGAAGATGTACAGTTTGCAATGCATATCAATCGCTCATGAACTTTTTATCTGTTACATATCTTATAATTTTTGAACATTGTGGTCCTTCACACTTACATCCTGAGTTATCTAATTAAACTGAAAACATACCAACAGATTAGTTCCTCCGAAATGGTTTTCTTTATTATTTTTCTTATTGCATCAATGATATATATCAATGTCGTCTTCGATATGAGGATAATCAAATTTCCTCTCCACTTATAGCAAATTTGATGCATGTCCGTCATTACTTTTCTCAATAACCATATCAAGATTTTTTTATTTATTTATTAGGCAATAATATTTCCAAGAAATTTGTATCGTCGTTTAATGTATAGGCAGCATCATTTTGACCGATAACTAAGACCACGTTTCCAATCATTCTCAGAATCTCAATTACTCTTTCCAGCACTTGTCTCTTTTCTTAGAACTTGTTGGCATCTTTTTTTTATTTGCTGAGAGAATAAATGCTATCAATGTCTCTTTCACTTACAGACATTATATAAGCTTCCACACACTTCTCCTGATATTTGCTATTTTCACGTTCCTCTAATCTTTGATGCATATGTTTCTTGGAATTCATTCCGCTGTGAATGAGTTCATATCGTCCCATCTTGCTAAGCATACTGTGCAAAAACAAAGCAATTCTTTTCAGCATGACACCCAATTCCTATAGATACCATTGCTTCTGAAAAATGCATCGATGCGCATTTGTAAATGGTAGATCAGTTTCATTCGCACTTGGTTGTATTGGGTGAAATTTAAAAAATTGTGTAAAGTATTCTGTCAAGGACGTTTGAAATAGTAACTGGTGTTTTATCATCGATAACTGAAGTTTCTGAAGTATCATTTTCGGGATTTAGATCTGCCACTGCCAGCCTTGTTTTCATAAATATTGTGTTGTCAGATAACTCCGTAACATTTTCTAAATATAAGGTGGGAATCAAGTTTGTTCGCACTACTGAACGCTGATTGTTGTCATCGCTTTGATTTGTGTCAGGCTGTGTACTTGTAGAAGGTGTTTGTTGAGAGACGGTGTCTTTAGTTTTAATTGGAGTGGCTTTAAATAAATCGACTAGATTTCGGCATTTAACTCCATCTTTACCAAGAATTTTAATTTCTTATCCTTAATTTCTCCGCACCACCCACATTTACGTTTTGAATTTAGATCACTCATAACCGTAAAATATCTTATTTAATTAATACTAGTTATAATTAACTAACAAATAAAGAATTTGTATCAAAGCAAACTCAGCGGAAGTAGAATTGAAGATGTAAATTCTAACATGGCGGTTAACCGTGAACATCCATAGTACGGAGCTCTTTATTGACGTAGGTACGGCCGCTGTTAGTTTGGACATTATGGGTTGCCATTTTGGTAGTTGCCTCTAATATCACCGCATATTGATTATTAATTATTATTACCGGTCCTGGCGGCCCACCGGGAATCTTTTTTTTTATTTTTGCGAATATCTTTTTATATTAGATCAATTTTTAAAGAATTTTATCTCCAATATTTGTTATGATGAAAGGCGGCTATTCTTACTGTCGGAGAATTTTTATGATTACTACTGTTATCGTTTTACGATTTAAAATGCTATATCTTGTAGTAAAAAATAATTTGAATGATAATATGTGTTATTACTTTTTTAATGTTTCCGACTTTTAGGTCTATTAATTAAAACCAGAGAAACTATTTAAAACTGCAGATTTTTTAAAAACAAATATCGAATCGAAACGGCAAGAAGCCATAATTAATATTTTAAACAAGAAACAATATTCTTGATTCTTTTTTCTGCCTTTCGATCTAAAGTAGACAGCTGAAATGACTTGAGATCGCAAATATTCATATAGATATTTGTACGTATTTTTTGTGTCAACTCCACTAAAATTGTCAAGCACCGTATCTGTGGTTCCATAGAAACTTTTTCCAAACTGCATCTGCTTGAACTATTTAACCTGTCATCCAAGTTACACAGCTTTTACTTAATAATTTATTAGTTTAATTCTTAGCACTTTTTACCAATGCATGCAAGTTTTTTAGCTGTTTAAAGACTTTCATGATGTTAACATAGTTGTATTTCCCATTATGAGAAACTGAGGAGCCCTTAAGTCCCCTAGCTAGAGCATCGGTTCCCTCCCCCTCGTTGGCAGCGTCAGTAGGAGGCGAAAAACTATCTGCATATTAATAATACAACCTAATGTATGCTAAAGACACTTTTAAAAACATGAACTGGACTCGTTACTATTTTCCAGAATATCTTCGAGTAGTAGGGGAAGACTACGATCAGTTGAGGCTTCGAGCGAAAATTAATTTGTTGGACCTATACATACTCTGACATCAAGTATACATTCCATGCCAATTTTGTTTTCTATGGCGCCTCACAAGTCGGGTACACTATGTCGAAAGTACATATTTCAATAAATGAAGGATTGTGACTTATTTCTGAAGAAATATGTTATTGTAAATGTCTCTTTTTTTAGTTTGTATGTGAAAGGCGCAAATCCTGTACTAAATTTAGATTGACTCAATGATACAAGTAAAATTCTACTATTATGTTGGGAATAAATTCATTTTATCACATTTATTTTAGTACTTAATTATTTTTTTGTTTTCTTAAGTCTCAAGTGCACTAGGGTTGTATTTAAATGTGTCAGTATCAATGTGCACTAGGGTAGTATTTAAATGTGTCAGTATCAATGTGCACTAGGGTTGTATTTAAATGTGTCAGTGTCAATGTGCACTAGGGGTTGTATTTAAATGTGTCAGTGTCAATGTGCACTAGGGTTGTATTTAAATGTGTCAGTGTCAATGTGCACTAGGGTTGTATTTAAATGTGTCAGTATCAATGTGCACTAGGGTTATATTTAAATGTGTCAGTATCAATAATATAGGGTTTATTAAATGTGTCAGTATCAATGTAGCACTAGGGTTGTATTTAAATGTGTCAGTGTCAATGTGTGCACTAGGGTTGTATTTAATGTCCAGTATCAATGTGCACTAGGGTTGTATTGTAGCATAATTCTTCAATATTTTTCCTCTGATGCCACTAGGAGGCCATACGATAGGTGAACATTTATTTTGTTCTTTTGATGGCAAGCAAAATATTCATTTGAAATTGTTAGATTTATTTGGGACTAATTAAATATAGCATAGCAAACAATTAATTTTAAAAAATGCACCTTAAACACATTAGAATTGGCATATTTTGTTGTCAAACAACCAACAAAAGAAGAAACACATCTCGAGACAAAAAATGTTGGCCTATTGGAACTTTTAATTAATAGAGTTTTCTCAAAATAAATTTCTATAAAAAACATTACGATCATTGAAATCTTTATTGTAAACAATAAACGAAAAGAAGCCATAATTAATTTCGTTTAAAAAAGATGAAGATTAGTAGCAGTAATGTCAGATCATGGGCGATATGTGATGGCCGTTGTCTTGTGTGTATGACACTGTGAACAATCCAATACGCTGAACAGTCCAATACTAGGAAAAATCCAATTACTCTGAACAATATAATAATACTCTGAACAATCCAATACTCTGAATAATCCAATACTCTGAACAATCTAATATTCTGAACAATCAATACTCTGAATAATCCAATACTCTGAACAATCCAATACTCTGAATAATCCAATACTCTGAACAACCTAATACTCTAAACAATCCAATACTCTGAACAATCCAATACTCTGAACAATCCAATACTCTGAACAATCTAATACTCTGAATAATCCAATACTCTGAACAATCCAATACTATGAATTTTCTTGGATGAGAAGAGGCTAATAATGAAGGTACATGCGTCATATTCCTACGGACTCAGTGCTACAGAAATGCAGCCTTTATTTGTTTCATTTTTCTAAAGAAACTCTGTAATTTTTTATCTATTTTCAAGTAAATCCAAATCATGAAAATATAAATATGATCTCTGTTATAATTGTATTACTTGTCTTCATGGGCGTCGCTAGGAATTTTCCAGGGGGGGGGGTGCAGAGAAAACCACGTTTTTTTTTAAATTCGTGACAATGCCATACATGTTTATTTCTCAATTATAATTATAAATCCAAGTTAAGTGTAACTTAAATTTTTTATATTGACATAATAAATACATTTGAAATTCAAATATTTTGACTACAAGCATGTTCCGATTTTAATTACTATTTTTTTTAATTTGGTCTTCTGTAGTGTAATTGGCATTCAGGTTTTTTTAATCTGGCAACTTTTGGTTGTAGTCGTCTGCCACTGGGTGAGTTTTTTTAAATGTATCCTAAATTAATTGAGGCATCCAAATTAAAATTAATATGAAAAGATGGATATCAGAAAAATTGTTTACGATTACGAAAAAGCCGTTATTATTAGAAGAATTTAGGGCGTCTGCAGCATCTGAATTATCATATATGCATTGGGGACAACAGTACAAGTTCAACAGTCAGACACAGCAGAAGCAACTATTTCTGATTTGATTGTCGCTGTCACTTCTTCATTTTCCTAAATTGGATATTGGAAGGTATGTCTTAACATTCGACCTTTCAAATGAGTTGAAATTGCTGCTGATCCTTGATTGTTGGACCCCTGATAAAAATATGATTTTTAGACCTGCTTTCGATATGCTTGGTTATCAAACCTTGTCATTAGGTTTGTATACCTGCAAATGTTAAAGGTGGCTTTTACCAAATTGTGCGTGTTGTTTTCGTAAAAGTAACTCCAGGAGTTCAGGGGAGTATTTGTCATCAAGCCATGCACAAAATTAAAGATTTCAACGAAGATTACGTAGCCACATGCAAATCACATGGCACAAAGACTCTTATTAAGGATGCAAGCTATTTGTTACTATTGGTAGCCAAAGCGGTTTCTATAGATGAGCAGTTGAACTCATCATTTTGAAGACAAATTCAAGAAAATTGCAAAAAAGCTTGGCCATGCACAAAATTGTCAACATCGAAAATTGTAGCCACATGCAAGCACCCGTTTTGTCTGTCTGTCTATAGATGAGCAGTTGAGTCATCATTTAGAAGTCAAGAAAATTGCAAGAAGTTGGTCATCACCCTAGATCTCAACAACCATAAGTCCTAGACCCATGATGTATATATCATTTTGTAGGTCTTGGCCTGCCAAGAAATGACTTTTTTTCCATTTCGCGATCTGACCTCTCAGGGCCGTAAAAGGGGCCTTAGTACCGTTTTTACTATATAAGCTATATTAACTAAAGGAGCGCTATATCTCTCAGCAACTATAAGTCCTAGACCCATGATGTATATATCATTTTTGTAGGTCTTGGCCTGCCATATGTACATCAAAAGTTCATTTCGCGATAGGACCTTTGAGGGCCGGGCTTCAGGAGCTCCTAAGGGGCTTATATATATATGGCCCCATTATACACCTTGTACGTTCAATAACCCCGTTCATTTGGTGCGAAATACTGCAGCACGTAGTTTCACCAAGATTTATTAAGAAACTCATCAAATGAAATAGTAAGCTTGTGTTCTGAGTTTAATTGAAAGTATCAGAGCTATGCAACAATTGACGGAGTTTTCGGACGATTAAATGACTACAATTTCGAATGTTTTCAGTGAGTCCTATTTCAGTAACCACAAACCACTTGTAGTTAGATTTAAGAGAAAATAATTTTTTCAAATATAAAAGAAACGTCTTTATAATATTTTTTTACAGATATATGCATTACACAATTGAATTTATAAAAAACATTTCCAAAATTTACAAATATTTACTGAAAGCTAACAAACGTACTGATACATAACATGAAAATGCGCTAACACGTCCGCACTGTGTCCAGAATGGAACGAACTAGTGCTTGTTTTTTTTTTGCGGCATGCATGATTTGGCACTTCGTGGAAAAGAATTACATTCTGGTAATCTTTACGACCTGTTAGAGTTTCGTATTGAATCTGGACATGAAGTTCTGGATAATCATTTTGTCAATTGGTTCTTGTAGTGCTAAGTATATCTGACAACCGGATACCGCCGAGAGGGGTGGGGGCGAGTTTTAGGGGCCCGGGCTGAGCTGGCCAATCGAATTTTGAAAATATTATAATCAGCACGGGGAGCCCGTGACAGCCCTGCCCATGGGCCCGAAATTTCTGTCGGTGGGCCTGTCCCTGAGCTTCACAAACACTATGATCGAAATGTGGGTCCTCTCTTGCGTGAAGACATTGTTCTGGAAGCAAATAATTCAGTTGCAATTTCTATACTTGCCGACGGACAATATAATTTAGGCATTGAAGCAGATGTTACTTGATGTTAGATTTGTCAAAGAAAACCATAATTATAAACTCATTAGAATTTGGATTAGATACAGCCCGTAGCGTGAAAATTCTACAGCAGGGGCCAAGCGCTGTGGCAGTGGGGGGGGGGGGCATGAAATAAATTTTACTAAGTAGAGCAAACAAGCCAGAGGGTCAGACAAAACGCAGGAAGGGCAATGCCTACCCGCCCCACATGCTACGGGCTGATTAGATATCACAAATATTGTTGGTCAAGGATAGAAGACGGATGTTCTACAATGGCAAGTTAAGAAAAAAGCAGTCCAAGCAATAATTCGAAAAGACCCAAAAGCAGCAATTGTACATTGCAGTTCACATTATTTAAATCTTGTCGTGAACAGTTAAATGATGTGAATGCTGTACGAAACAATAGGAAAAAATTAGTTCAATTATAGTGTTTTTTTTTCTGAAGAAATTTATCAACGAAGAAAAACGAATTCCAAATGTCCCTTTGCTATGTGAAACTAGATGAACACATAAATATAAAGCTTGCGGATTTTCGCTGAAAATGTGACAGAAATTGTCAAACAACTGAAATATTTAGAACAATCTGGAAAAAGCAAGCAAGTTGCACATTAGTTACTGTTACAGAATTATTTCCTATGACAGTGCACTAAATGAATGGTTATGTTGAACGGAAGAAAAAGGAGGTGCGAATTAGACACGGTTGTGGTAGAAAAAGAAAAGAATACATTATTTTTAATAACCTCTCTTATTGTGTTAGAGTTAATCTATAATTATATTGCAGCGACATCTGGGGCCTCGTCCAATTTGGGCTGTGTCTGAAGGTCGCACAGGTACGTCACACGTGTACTTTTGTTATCAACATGAGTCCCAAATCTCAAGATGATTTGTTTGAATTGTACCGTCAAAAAAGGGGTCTCAGAACTGGAAGGTGAGAAGTTAGTGGATTTATTGAAAATGCAATGGCGCGAGATGAAAGAGCAGAAGGAGCGAGAGAGGCAGGAGAAAGAAGAGGGCTCAACTACGAATGTTGGAAATTGAACTAGAAAAGGAAAAACTGCGAGCAGGTAGAGAAGATATCAAGAGCGAACAGAAGGCAACATATCTGCAGACACGTAGAGGCCAGAGAGCTTCAGAATTTTAATGAACATGAAGACCTGATGGATGCCTACCTGCAACGATTCAGAATTCATGCAAGAAAGCGCAAGGTTGGCCAAAGAAGAATGGGGCAAATTTCTATATAATTTACTCTTAGGAAAGGCCCTTCAAGCCTGCATGTCCTTCACATGTCTGACTTGGAAGACTTTGATGACAGGATGTGCAGTCTTGCCCTGCATTCGGACTGACGGAAGAGGGCTACCGCAGGAGAGTTCCATGAAGCTACACCTCTACGCGGGACACAGGCTGCACAGCAGGCGTAAGACGTTGCTTTGTGTACCGCTCGCAACTAACAGGAAGGACCCTATCATGTATGACCTTTAGGGGGAACTGAAACGTACCCAACTGCCGTCATACAAGTTACGAAAATTAGAGGCCTGTGTGTTGGAAGTGCAGCCGCTGATTTGATAATAGGGAACATAAGGGGTGTGCAGCAACCCACTTTAGCTGGTTTACAGTTGTGGCAACAACATCATGCAGTTGATAGCCAGAGCAGGGGGCAGCGGTAACCCGAGCTCAAGGAAACGAGAAGAGGGAAATGCAGTAGGAAACAACCGAGACGTTATGAGAAGGCGATGTCATGTCAAACAGAAGTCAGGCAGAGGAAGGAGAAGTCATGTCAGACAGAGATGAAGGAGGCGGCATGTCAGACAGAGGGTCATGCAGACGGAGATGTCATATCAGACAGAGGGTATACAGATGACGAATGTGGAATGTCAGAGGTCAGGCAGAATGTTGAAGGCGACCTGTCAAACGGATTATACGACAGGCAGTACAACAGAAGGTGGAGAAGATACAGAAAGGTGAAGGATGATAAGTTTGTTGTCTTGACGACACCGTAAAGATCAAAGAAACATTCCGTTGACTACAAAACACAGGAGAACGTTGAGACAAGGTTGGACATAAGACTATGCAGAACGTTGAGGCAGCAGGCCAGACTTTCGTGCAGGTACTCAAGAGCTGACAGTACAAATGATTCAGGACTTATGTATTACGAGACGTGTGGGATATTCAACGCTAGAGTAACCGATCGGTGTTGCTACCACCAGACTTCACAGTTATTGTGGAGGTGCTACCTGGGTTGGTGATATCTAAACAACCGAGGATATTAGAACCGGCATCAAGGACACATGTATTTGAAGGCAGACGACGGCAGCCCTAAAGACACTTACTTAGTGATTGAGTAGACATAACTATTGTTATGTTATTTGGGTATTGTAATTTTTTCGTTATAATATATGTATTTGATGTCATGTTACCATAATTGCCATTATTTGGTCATTTTATTCAGTAATGAATATTACTAATTAGGACATTCGGTTGGATAGGATACATTGTAGTTATTTGTTTATTGAAGGGAAGATGTCCCAGACTATTTTGATTATTTTATTTTATTAATACTTACACTCAATGTAATACATTTTGGTTGTTAACAATATAATATGGAAGATTAATGTTTTCACTAATATTGTTACTGTTGTGATGGTGGTTTGTTGGGTTTCATGGCCCATCTAGGTTGATTCTCACAGGTTATTTGTTCTTGATGATGTTATTGATTGTGTTGTTTATTCTTGTAAGTAGGGTGTATCGTGTAAAAAAAAAACAATAGCATTGTTTCATGAGTGGAGGGTAGGTATGTCACAGAATTTATTTCTATGACAGTGCACTAAATGAATGGTTATGTTGAACGGAAGAAAAAGGAGGTGCGATTAGACACGGTTGTAGTAGAAAAAGAATACATTATTTTGTACTCTTTATTGTGTTCAAGGTTAATCTATAATTATATTGTGACCGTTTCTTTCTGCTGTTGAGGTTGGGTTTGAGTTTGTTGTTGTTTGTTGAGTTATTATACTTTAATATTAAATAAACTTTCAGGAAATTTATTCTAGTTCTTGTAGTGCTCTTGTTTTCAAAATGTGTGTGGGGGCAAATACCCCCCCCTAAAATACTCCATCTTGTCTTTTTCTTTAGGAAGTTTTTTTTATTTGTTTCAAAAAGTTAAAAAAATAAAAAAAATGGAAATGTCTTGTTGTCAGCATTGCAAATATTGAAGGTTTTCTAAGAAATTGCAAACTCTACAGCAGAATCCTGAGACATGGTAGAACGATGATATGTTTTATGAGTTTGAAGCTGAAAAGCTTCTCTCTGTCCTCGCAGCTGTTATCGGGAGTGTACCAAAATTCGCAGTGCCACATTCGGAAAGAGCACAACAAGCCCATTCCACACAGATGAATCTAATAGCACTATAGGAAGCTTGATCAAAATTTCTCTAAAAAGTATTTCTGACTCGAGAAATGGATCGTCTACTTTATACTCAAATTGTCTTTTTCTTCGTCCAGATCAAATTTGTATTTTCTTCAAATTGCATTCTATGCCAAGTTCTTCAATAAGCTGGCTGTTGTAATTTGCACTGTCTAAACCTTCATGTATTCCATAATTCTGGGCATGTTTCAGTTGCATTCAATTGTTGGTGTTGCCCAATAAAAACTTTGCAAAATGTGCAATATATACTGATCTCCAAATAAAATACCATAGCAAATTATTATCAATAAATTTAATATCGAGCATTCTTTTGTGTAACTTTCTTTCGGTCAGAAAAAGTAAACGTATCAGCTATTGAAAGTGTAGGCTATCGTGAATTTCAACCATGAACAGAATACGATATGAACAGAAATAACAAAGAAATGTATGAAATCTTGCTGTAATAGAAAAGAACATTTATCTTTTGCCATGAATTACAATACATATCATAGATTTCCTTTACACACCACATGTTTAATGTGCGGACCAGCTAGCACAGAACTTATATCATAGATTTAGTGTACGGACATTTAACCTGATACATATCATAGATTTAGTGTACGGACGTAGCCCTGATACATATCATGGTAGTGTACGGACCATTAGCCTGATACATGTCATAGATTTCCTGGGTGTATTTTAGTTTGGATAATGACAGGAGACATATAATAAATCTTGACGGATGCGAAAATTCCCAGTTTTGAATTCCCCGAACTGCAATAGAAAGTACATGTGGCCTTTATTGCCATGAACAGAATACGATGAACAGAAATAACAAAGAAATGTATGAAAATAACATTTGGCTTTATTGCCATGAACATTAGGGTGATAACTATTTTCATTATTTTTCATAGCAAACTATTGCCATTCGAGGAACAATTGTATGTAGATGACATATCGCGCAGTTTGACTCTCGGTTTCAATTTCACACTGAATTTTATATATTTCTAGACTCCTTTAATCACATTCAGTCAGTTGTTTCATTTCTGATGTTTATAAACAAGGCATTTACAGATGGTTGTGTGTCCTTGTTGTTTTTCTTTGTTTGATCCCAGCTCCTGCCGTGCAGACTCCTTCAGCTTGGGGTGAGTTCACTATCTATATCATTCAAAAACTCAACCTCAAGCCAGCTCTTCTCAATCACCTACAGAAACACATGCAGCTTCATCTCACCTTCACATACAACTGTCTCAAAACCTACACATGCAAAACACATACAACTGTCTCACAACCTAAACATACAAAGCACATACAACTATATCTAAACCTCTAACCCTTTATCTGAAGCTACATATGCTTATCTCCACAACAGCCTACACAAACACATACAACTGTCTCACAACCTACACATACAAAACACATGCAACTGTCTCAGAATGTTCGAATTATGAAACCCTGCTTCTTCCACCGAGTCGCCAACCTATTTTCCACTCATCATCTCTGGAATGCAGCAGAAATACCAGCAAGCACTACAACAGCGGGTTTTTGCTATAACTGAAAAACAACTTTCTACACCTTAAGCATATGACGTTCTTGCAACCATAGCTGAACAGAGGGTCATGTGCCGGTCCCAAGTCAGGCTTGGGTGTCTGGCAACAGAGAGTGATCTCTTAAGGACGGAATATGAAAGCCTAAATTGTTCAAAACCTCAATGTTGTGTCGGTTGATTGTAAAAAAGTGCAAGGGGAAGAGTATCAAGCAGTTCTGCTGAGAAAAAATATGACAACCGAAATCAAACTCTGTATTTTTAAATGTTAGAGTGGTTCTAACGACCCATTCACAAGGAACTACATCAGCCTAATTGATGATGAATAGGATGCTTATATTTGCATGATTATCTGCGACGACTGCATTAAATACTGTGGTCGTTTGTACTGGTTGTATAAGCTCATACATGATGATGTCTTGAGCAAGGGCTTTCAGAAAGCCACAATATATTGACTGTCAGCATCATGTACTCGACCTCCTTATGAAACATTTCACGAATTTTCTTATTCAAGAGCCAAAAAAGCAAACCAGTACTCAACTATTCCTTCATTGACAAATTAACACAAAACTATGTCACTCTTGTATCGACAGATGATGTATCAGGCGAGAACCCTGGATGGCAAGATGATTTCAAGTTCTTATATGAATTACATCATTACAAAGCTCTTCACGTTGGCCTCGCACATCAACTGGAAGAAACTATCAAATTTACACTGGCTTAAAGATGGAACTCACATGCGATATATACTATTATAGCATTATTTCTGATACCAGAGTGGCGCAACACCCTCTCATCTGCTTGCAACTTCATCTCCTGCGAATGGGCAAATGCTTGGTTCCATTCGCAACATAAGCGTCGTCAGACTGTTTGCCTCATCATCAAGATAAAATACAAGATGTACAACGATAAGTAATTAAAGACCCATTGGTCAGTCGAGAAGTCATGAATTGACATTCCCAGATCTAACCAAATTGATGTACGTGCTGTGAAACTGATGGAGGGAACTTCATGAGGAATCGAGAAAATTTTGAGATTTTTGATTCTGAAGTTCATAGGAAAAAATATGTTTTAAACCTTTCTTGTACATTCTGTACAGATTACTAACTGTTCTGTATCTTATTAGTTAATAAAAGTTGCTTAGTTATTATTTTTCTAACGAGATTAAGCTATCCTCCAAATCAAAGCGAAGCGTTCCGCTGCGCTATTTCTCACGTGAGATTTTTTCAAAGCGCGAAAAACCCTCGCTACACCGCAGCGAAGCGAACGTAGGCATCAGCCGACCGGATATAATTTTTTAATTTTCTTTTTTTTTTTAATTTAATTGAAGACGTCGGCAGACATTTTCTATTCTGCATGTGATATATTTTCTACAGTTATGGTATTTTACAAGTAAAAAAGTGAAAAAACACTTACTTTTTGGTATAATCTGATATAATTTCAGGTGCCTATATAAATGTAAGTCTTATTTGTTAATTTTAAGACATTTATATCAATTTTAACCATGATTTTCATTTGAGTCGATGTTTCTAGGCAGCCATTTTGGATTGTTTACACTCGCGAAACGCGAAAAAACTCTGAAGAAGCGATGCCGCGAAATTTCTCTGCACCGCCGGAAATTCTACGCGGTTTGAGCATCTCCATATAAATACGTTGCCGCGAAAAGAAGGCGAATTTCGCGAGCTACCTAGATACGCGAAATTCGCTGGTTAGAGGATAGCTTTAAGCTAAAAAATGTCTCTTTTGAAAAAAATATTTTTCACTTTTTTCTTCCGAAAAAGGTGAAGGTGGGGGAACTTTTTTAAAAAAATCAAAATGCAATTATTCTTAAATTACACATAAAGATTCCTCGATTGGAAGTGATTTCATAAAAAATTTCTTATCACCTAATGAACATACTTAAATACAACGCATACACCGCACACTATGAAAACTACCCACGGTTACAACCCATACACCGCACGATATGAAAACTACCTGAGGAGACACACGTATAGGTTAGACGATTATGTATTTAAGGCTGTTTTATTTCTTAGATCATTTATCAATATCTGTTTGACCTTCTTACTCAAAATTTAATAATCATTCTGAATATTTTTTTCCTAAATAGTCATGAAATGCATATCCTTTATTCGTCTTATATGGTCTTTCATTACCGGATCAAATTTGGCGATATCTTCATCAAATTTTTTAAGAAAGTCCATTATGAGGCGTATAAAATCGAACTGCCCTCTCAAGGGTAAATTTTGAACTCCATGAACTCTGGTAAATACATTATTCTTTCTAATAGGCCTACACCTTTCCAATGTTTTGCTTCACGATTTATAAGGCGCTGATTCAAGACATCAACTCTAAAAATGTTAAGTTATGAACTCAAAATGATTAAAACAGTATACTGTCATCAATAATATAGATATGTTACATATTTATAGGTTTTTAAATAGATGAATACTGGTAAAAAAAAACAGAGTTACACAGTTTGGGATAAAAATTAAATAGTGATGATGTTTTAAACATTATCGAAGACTTCGAAACGCTTAAGGGCCCCAGGGCTGGACATCGTTGCAGATTTGCTGTCAAAATACAGTCAAGTCGGATATAGTGATACAAAGAGTATATACAAAAAGTTTTAAACTAAATTTATTTTTACTTGGCTCCGTTAATACCACTATCGCCGTTACAGCTACACAAGTTTTCATGACAATGTAATTTTGTGAAACTGACTTTTACGACATGCAGAGAGAAAGCCACAACAAAACTTTGCGGTCTTTTTCTATTTGCAAACACTTCAATTATAAAGTTGTAGTCAATCGTTCTTGCAAATCGACCTTCCACCAGCATTCCAAGGCTGGTTAGGCGTTCTTGACACATTGTCAGTCTCAGAACATTTTTAACTCGGGCCAATGTGCTGAAAGATCGTTCACTTAGGCAACGGTAGCCGGGAAGGTGCGAGAAATGCGTAGCATAATGACTACGTTTGGAAACAGTATATCAATGTTCAAATTGTGTAAACGGTTCAAGTCAAAAGGGCGACTAACATTTCTGCCCGAGGTTTGCAACGATGTATTTTCCAGATGCTCCAACTCATTCAACGGATCGGCGCTAACATCAACAACATATTTATCCGCCAGGTTCTTAACAGCGATGAGGACGTCATGATATTTCCACAGAACGCCGAACAATTCAGCAAAAATTCTTCGCCGCTTCGTATCGTGTTGTTAAATTCGCAATCACGCAGTCACGACGTAGAAAACGGAAAGCTTGAAGTATTCATTGTCGATCCTGCGATCATCATTACTCGTCGAGAATTGTTTTGTCTGGCAATTGTCGTCTTCGTTTGCCATTTTGTCTCTGCCAAACACAGGGACTGTTCAACACCGCAGCTCTCAGCGACAAGTTTGCTCTCTCAGACAATATCTCATCCCACTTGGATCGAAGCAGTTTAAGTCAAGCAATGGGTTCACGTGTGTAACCGAGCATCAAGAGTTTGCTTCTCTTGCCTACTTCAAATTTCTAATTGATTAGCTTTTAAAATTTTCAGCCACTGCGATGCCATCAGAATTGATTCGAAAGACGGAATTTATGAAATCATGCTGGCTACATCAGAGCGAGTCTGGTGTCAAATTCAGTTTCTGCCATAGGTAAGCGCCGTCATTATACCTGGCAAATGTGAAAGGAAAAACGCACTATCGACACGAGCTGACCAGCGCCTTTCTGACGGAATGTGAAGAGAGCATCCGATGCTACTAATCAAAAATTTCCCATCTCTGCGGACTGCTGCTGAATAGATTGTTCAATTCTGGACTACTGCGAAGAATGTTTCACTTGTGCACAGCACTCGGCCGAATGCACGCCACACAGGTTCAAACTATGGCAAGCTACACGGTGAAAACGCTGCCAAATGATTGTTCTTCAGTATAATTGCTTGGTGACGCCCTTTAACAGAACCACTCATATTCTTCCATTGTCATACCCTTGTACGACAGTTCGTAAGCTGTATACTTTGTTTTTCAACGTGTCAATGATTAGCTGAGCTATATCTTCTCCCGTCTTCTTGTTGCAGTCCACAAATGCAAGGAATCTCTTATGTGTGTTTAGATGTGTACCGCAAAATGAAAACGGTCTGCTCAACATGAGCAGGAATCCGGTGTTTCGTCTAATAATTAATTAGTAAGTATCGCTGATTCAACCTCATGCAGTATAGCATCGAGTACTTTGCGCACAGCAGTTGAATAAATTTCTGACTGTCAGCGGACAAATAGTGAACCTGCAAGCGTTCATGTGCTGTCTGTGACTCTTTCACTTTTGCTATATGGTTGCCAATGTCTTTGAGTCGTAGCATTAATCAGTTCAAAATGCCAAGAAAATTGCCATTCCTAGGATCGCAACCCTCTTTCGCCTAAGAACAATGTCACATCCAGTACTCGATGCAATAATTGTTTCCACAGCTCCATGTTACTTTTGAGTTCTCCAACCTCAGCGCATCAATAGTTCAGTGCTGATCAATGACTTTTTGCAGCTGCCGCCATTGCATATGTTTATCGATTGAGTGAATTCTGGCTTGTGTCATTGGATTGAGTAAAATACTTGCGGCTAACCATGGCTAATCCCGGTAGAAAAAGTCGCAGAATTATCAATAGAATTTCACAATATTTCTATGTGATATTCATAACTCTGTGATTTTTTGCCACCGGTACCAACTTCATCTTCATTCTATGACTAACTCTATGATGGCAAACATCATATGGACTCAAATAGTCTTAAATAGTTATACACCAATTCACGCTCGGATTGGTTTATGTGATCTAACGAGCCTCAGCAGTCGACTAAATTTTTAAGTTTCTTTCGGATGGTTTGCTATCGGCTGTCATCAACTTGTATCCTCAATAAACAATGAGTCGTGAAAAAATTGACCTGTCGGGGCGGCCGGGCCCTGGCAATGACCCCCCCTCGGCGTACTTGAACATTATTATCTCTTTTCATATAAACATTACAGAAAATTTAAAGCTTTGAAAGTGTCCTGTTATCGTTATATGCACTGTTATATTTTCAGTCTAACTAACGAGAACATACCCTAAATTATTGTTACAAGATTTAAAGACAGCAAAACAGAAAATGAAAAGCAAAAACCCTATAAACAATCATGTATGATTAAGATTATTGACCAGATTACTAACTCGTAAAGCATACAGTATACATTCACTGTTCTCAACTGGTGGTAGCGTACCTCAAAGGGTATGGAAAGTTTATGCAGAGATACCAGAAGCTCTCAATTTTATTTAGAAACAAACAAAGTTTGACTTCACCAAACTATAGACTGTACTAGAGAATGGGCAGGGTGGCTTAAAGTGGAAAAGAGTTGTCAATGATCTACAGTATCATTTAAAGGGGAGTCAACAGTAAAAACACATTAGACCCATTCGAGACAGCTATTAATTCAACAAAAGATGTTATTGTGTGCTTTGATTGCAAAAAACTTGAGTAATTCAAGCCTGAAGGTGATTCGTTTCGTTAAAATTCTGATTTCGTTAATTTTAATATTCATTTTAATGTCAATAAATTAATATCTGTTACTTTACTTTTTATTTTGAATGCATTTATAAAATGTGTCAAAACACCCCGGCCCTGTGTTATACAGAATTATACTGATTCTTGATGAATAGTCCTCTATTGTAAAGCACTGCCCAATTTGTGAACTAATAATTTATGTATTTATAAAATGTTTATCGAACATCTGATCACTTAATCAAAGTCACAGGAAGAAAGATACACAACTAACCCACAGACTGATAACTTTTTCATTGATATTTTTTTCAAAACTTCAATGTTTTCTAATCGTTGTAATGAAAAAGTCCATGGTTACAAGAAACATTTAATAGGCCGAATTTTAAAATAAGTGCATCTGTAAGGTTTTACTCTGGGTAGTTCATCACATATATAGTATTTATCTTATTAATAATAAATGAAGTATATTTTAAACCTTTAGTAATATCTTTAATAGTTAAGTTGTAAATATGCCACTTTCATCAAAGCTGTTTAAAAATGTACACAACTGACATCATCTACATAAAAACAATACAAAATAAGTTTCCTAAATGAAATTCCAAAAGGCTAATCAATTGAGCAATAATATATTTCATTTAATAATTATTTAATAAAACAAAGTATTTTTAAAATGTCAATTTATTTTTAAAGAAAATGTGTAAACATAAAATGAGCACTGAACAAAACTAGTAAAGTCTGCTATACAATCCATCTTGCAATAATTATATGCCACAAGAACATTTTAATATCAATTTTAATGAATTGAAGTACATACAAAATAATAAACTCCTTAAGAAAACTTTAAGCTCAAATGTGATATGACTTTGTAAAGGAAGTCATAAAATATTTTCGAGGCACGTTTTAAACAATAAAGAATATTTTTTCATGAATTTTCCATGCATCTAAGTATGACATTTTTAAAACATGCTAAATATAAGAACTTTGTAGTTCTATGAGGTTTGACGAAATTGATTCTGATCCTTTGATAGTTTTTCTTTAAAACATGGAATAATAAGTGCATAGAGGCAGAGCATATGTGTTTTAAACAAATTTTATCCTTCATTTTGTATTGTGTTAGCTTTATTTGTGTATATCTTTGTTATATAAATGAGGAAACTCAAATGATCCTTCAAATTAGATCAAAAACAGAAGAATGAAACATATTTCCTGCTATTTATCTAGCTATCAGTTAGTTCATCATCATTGTGGGGTCACATATAAGAAATGTGTACAATCTCTTCTTATAGCAATCTACAAGTACAATGACATGATCCATAAAAAATGATAACATCATCTTTTACTTCTGTTACCATGCACCTTATTTTGGCGTCAACTGTTATTAATATCTTCTTCAATGTCACTTGATTTATCATCGTCTTCATCATCTGATTCTCTAGCATTGTCTAATCTGGATTTAATTGATTTTAGTCGTTTAAGACAAGTCTTGAAGTCAAACTTTGGCCGGGTATCCCCAAGGATCCTGTGAAATCAGTTGTGCACAACATTTTAAATCTTTATTTTAAATCTTTTTTTTTTTAAATATTTTTAAGTGATATTTACACTTTATAACTTACATTCATATCCATCCATCTAGATGTAGATGAGATTCACAGACTTGAACACTTAATACTTATAATAGTCAGGAAAAAAGACTTTCCATTACAGCTCTAAGAAAAAAATGTTTTAATTAAAGGTAAATATTTCTAATTTACAGATAATATAGTACATTTGAACTAAAACAATGATATTTAGACTGAGCACTAAACATAAACCTGGTATATCAATTATAAGAAATGTAAATTCTGTAAATTATTTTTATGTCTTTTAATAAGTTATATTCAAAATAATTAAGTTAGCTCTAATTTCAATAAACCAACCAGACCTCTATCTCCTTTGAGGCAATAGTATGCCAATTCATTCTTGTTTTCAGACATTAACAATAAGTTTATTATTTAACAAAATAATACAGAGTCATTGAACCCGATATCAAATGGTACATGTGTTGAAAGATTATACCTACATACATGGGATGACTTGCAATAAATCCCCTTAGCATGTCTGATGTAACTTTTCCAGCTAAAGAAATTGTGCAGTGGGGTAATTGATGGTAACTAGATGGAGGGGCGGGTAAAGCGTGACAGTTCCTTGGTGAGGTTAATATGATTGACATTAATAAATATAGCATTGTAGACAGTGCATAAACACATTTTACAAATGGAATAAGCTGTGAGAAGATTATTTATAAATAAATTGGTGCATCATATCTATTGAAGCCATAAATAATTTGACTTGCTATAAATAATGCGACTTGCCATAAATAATGCGACTTGCCATAAATAATATGACTTGCTATAAATAATGCGACTTGCCATAAATAATGTGACTTGCCAAATAATATGTACTTGCTGTAAATAATATGATTTGCTATAAATAATTTGACGCTATAAAAAAATTTGAAAAATTTCACTAGTGAATGTGGTACACGTGTTAGGCTGAGTACCAGAGACGTGTCTTATTAGGACATCAAGCAAGCCATCTTTAAGGTACCTCAGGATAATGGTAAGGTATGATATACATGCCTGAGCAGTTGCATTTACTGTGCTCTTCTAGAGGCATAGTTTTTCTAAATTTAATTTTTTTTTTGCACTGGATATGGGCGGCATTTTTAAAGTAAGCCCGAGGGATCACTAACACTAGTTAAGTCAGGGACTCTGTGAAAGATATTCAATTAAAGAAAGGTCCACTATGTAACACATGGTTGATCTCAGTAGGTTGTGTATACAACAGTCTGATAGTGTTTATCTCAGTAGGTTGTGTATACAGCTGTCTGATAGTGTTTATCTCAGTAGGTTGTGTATACAGCAGTCTGAGTGTTTATCGTTGTGTATACAACAGTGTGACAATGTTCAGATATTTCTGTACAGTAGGGTTTTTTCCATTTGCAACTGGTATATAAGTGTGTATGTGAAGATTTTCCCAATGTATGTATAGGTTACACAAAAGGATAAAAAAAGTGTTTTTATATTTAAAAATTCTGTTGATAAAAATAATTAAAAAACCTTTAAAGAAATAAAAAAGGTTAATGAAAGCTGTTTTTATTTTAAAAAAGATACAATTATAGAGGAAGTTGAACAAACAGATTTTAATTATGTCAGATGAAACTTGAAAAAAGTTACAAAATACTTAGTCTCTTTGGATCAGAAAAAAAAGCAGTAAAATGTATTTGTGGTGGACGATTAATTGAGATTTATATTGGCTGATGGCTGTGACATTTATCGTTATGGATAAGACATAATCACTGGTGATAATAACAGAATGTAACTATTTGGTAACATAAAAGATAACATAATTAACCATTTAGTCTATTAATGACCTAATACCACTGGATACGCAATGATCTCAGCAAAAATGTATCTTCTAACCAAACATGTGGAAATAGTAAAACTTGTTCCTTGTTATTTAAGAAAGTAAGTCTTTGTATGATTAAGTATAAAAATGGAATAACCTTAAAGTATCAGGTTGTAAAATATATTAACTAACCTTAAAGTATCAGGAATTTTTATGTTTCCTTCTATCATATCACACACTGCTACCGAATAGTTTCATGCTGAATGATGGTATTGTAATGTTTTGAGTCACCAGAAGTTCTCTCCTAAAAATATACAAAAAGTATTTAATATTTTTTTGATTATGACATATTTTAAGTAAACTAACAGTTTTTGAAATATTGTATGGGTATTTTATTAATTATACATTAGTGAACTCTTTGCATGGTTTAATTATATATGTTTCTATATTGTTTTATTATCTGTAACAATGGATGTCTTAAATATATCAGAAACATCTGTTCTTTAATCTTTTAATTAATTTATTTTGATTAAAAATAAAATTTAAGTTGTAAGAAGAGCAAATATACTGTCATTAAAGTTTTCAGTAAAAAGTTTTCCTTTAAAATAAAGCTAGTATGCCAATGAATAAAATGGACAAGTCCACTTATCTACAAATGGAAACCTCTAGTGCTTTTATTAATTTGCTAGCATGTTGTTATATTTTAAAATGGCAGGTGGGAGAACTTTAAAATATATCCAAGAAATAATTAACAAAACTGCGAACACATACTGCTTATATTCAAAAGACTTTTACTAAAATTGTTTGCTGGGATATTTTTAGACTCAATAGAGAGTATTCAGTTTTTACTTAATAAGTACACTCATACCTCGCTATATGGCCACTCTTTATCGGCATTTCGCTATAACAGCTTTCTTTAATTCAGACGTTTTCGATTCTACGGCCTAAAATGTTCGCTATAACTGCATCCGTGAATGATGAAAGGAATAAAAAATTAACAACAATGAATCTCATGTATAAAAAAAGAGAAAAAAATAGCCATAATGGCCAAAAGTATGTCAAAATTTGGGGCCCCCAAATCCATGGGTTCAGTACTGGATACAGAAGTTAATTTTCTTCCTGAAATTAGGCAAAATATTTTGGATCGTGTAGAAGATCTCGGCAGGAAGTTTTCAACGAACATGATGTGTGATCTACTTAGGCTGATAAGGAACCCCTTTCATACCAGGAACTCATTCAGTTGCAAGCAGACCGGCACTTGATGAAGAGGTAGGCCTGGTGTATCCAAGCAGCTAACATCAAAAAATTTATTCGAAAGCTTTTCTTATTTCAAACAAGTATTCCATCCTCCTTGAAAAGCGATCCTAGCGTCAAAAAGTAGCACTATTGTTTCTCGAGGAATTAACTGAGCCATTAACTGTTTTAAATCATTGAAAAGTGAAATAGACAAGAAGGCAAGATAAACCAGAAAACATTGCACAATTTTTTTAAGCCAGGCTAATCCTTACCAGCGAAAAATGATGGCGACAGTGATCTGCAACTTACCATTTTCTTCATCATCTTAATTTTTTTTAAAATATACATATTCATATTTTATGTAACATGAAATTGTTTTCATTTTTATTTATAGATTATTGTTGATTATTGGAGTTTGTTATTATTTTTATGTACAAATGTATGCATTGGTTATGTTTTTAATTGAAATGAAATAAAAAATGAAATAAAAGAGGGAAATACATTTTTGAAAGATGAAGCCATGTCACATTTTTAAAAAACTTGGAACCAATCTCGTTGAAATTTTTTTGGATTTGTACTAGAATAATTGATTCCTTATACGGCTTTAAACCAGCGGCCAAATTTTTATTAGACGATATCTGGGCCATTAAGCGGGGTATGGGTGTATTTATTTATAATTAAATAGTGAAATAATGGCTATAACGAAATTCACGGGGACTCAGAAGTCGTTCGTAATACTGAAAATTTATTTACACTGAAAGTAAGACATTTTCTGTTTTTTAATACATACCGCCAACGCCATTGAACTAGGACATAACTCATTTATTTATTGCAACAGTTATTCAACATGACTTACTTCCCTTGATTTATAAGAAACCTGTGCTATGTGCCGATTACAGCTCTCTTATTCATATTGTCTCATTTATTAAATAATTAAATATTTTTTTAACTGGATTCACTTTTATTATAATAAGAAAATGTCAAATAATACAAACACACAGAATCACCCTGAAAAAGTCTGTAATTTTCTTCTGAACACTACCAAGCATAAAAGATCGTTCTAAATATTCCCCAACAACCAGAATGCAGTCTTCTGTCCATCAGATCTTTACCCCAAACTATGCGTCATACGTTATTCTAAGTAATATTGTTAATAGCCATATTCACAAAATGCGACCCCTAAGCAATGATCAAGCCCCTACCCAAAACAACGAGATTGCTTTTTACTAAAACTGTCAAGTTACTTTTTAATCATTTTTTCAACTGCAGTCTGGTTGATGTTCGAAAGAACATGGCAATGTTCAATGGCTGGGTAGTTGGGAAATGCTACCCTTAATTACTTGCTTATAACCGCCATACACATCAAATCCATTATGTCTTTCCCTTACCTCCAAAAGTGTCTTGCTTCTTTCTCATTACCGCACCCTCCCCCGCACACAAACATAACACTGGTTTATTGATTTTTAATTAATCCTACGTACGTCACTACTTGTGACGATCTCTACGATGCAGGTGGCTGACATCTTATCTCTCTCCACCCCTCCCCTTTCTACCATTGCTAAGATGCATGGATATCTAGATATAACACAGGATAGACAACCAAACAAAATTTCATTCTAGCCGTGTACGGGTTTAGGCTGGCTTCTGGATTTTTTCTTCTTTGTGTTTGTGGATTGTTTAATTAAATTATTTTTCTGAATATAATGTCTTCAAAATATCCTACACACAGAGAATTGAATGTAGTTTAATAAAAAGTAACTTTATTGAAATATTAAATCATAATGAGTTTTTTTTTTCTTCTTTGTGTTTGTGAATTGTTTTAATTTATTTATTTTTGTTTATTTTTCATCTAAACTTTTTAAAAATAATAAAATACTTGCATAATAATATCACTTTGAAACATATATTGTTAAAAAGCCCTTTCAATTACTACATTTTCATATATATACTATAATAACATAATTTTTTAAAATAAAAGCTTTAGAGAAATATTAGTCGATAAAAATTTTAAAGACATTGACGAATTAAGATTGAAAAAGCTGGATGTTTTTTTAACAATGTCAAAAAAGGAGGGCTATTGAAGCCATCTGAGTATATACTCTACTTGCCTACTAATTTGGAAAGTATTCAATTCATTGAAAAGATCAGCAAGTAGTCTGAAACTATTTCTAGGACAAACAAATAAAAAAAAAATGTTAGAATTGTTGATAGAGTAACAATTGATGAGTCATTGCTGATTGAAGAAATTATTTTTATTTCAATCATAATTTAAAAGAACTTATTTATGTTACATTTTTAAACTGTTCGTCTAAAATTTATGTTAAGCAATTGAATGAGACGGCTCATGAAAACCAATGAAAACAGAAAACGATGAAATTGACAAAATAAAAAGATTTTAAATTAAAATTTGTTATTAAAAGTTTTCAAACTTTAATTGCGTTTGTGTTTATTTCATAAAAACAAAAGTACCAAATATACAAAACTGCCATTAAACATGAAGACTAACGCTAAACGAATTGATAGTGTGTCAGCCCAAAACTGCTATTAAACATGAAGACTAACGCTAAACACTTGATTGTGTGTCAGCCTAAAACGTATTTTTAAAATATTGGTTGTCCTTCCTGATGCTATATCTAGATTTCCATGCTAAAATGCTTCTCTCACCCATCTCCGTTCGTAACAGCCACCGCCACTCCACTCCCCCCACCCCCAGTTCGTTGTTACGTAATTGTGCCCGTCATCGGTCGCTTGGCTGTCTCGTGACGTCTTAACTATCTTCACTCTCCCTTCCCGACCTTGCTAAAACTCCTATCTACCCCCATCCGTTTGTTACGTAGTGTGACACCGCCACTCACTCCCCCCCCGCCGTCCCAAGACGATGCTTGTCTCAGTACTGCACATGGTGGAATTTATGTTTACTATCCTCATCAGTAGAGGTTAGAAGTGTTAAGGTTACCCATAACCTCTTACTCCTCTCACACTCCCCCCTCCCATTATTTAGTAAATGTAGTCTCCGTTTTGAGTTCAAGTTGACTGAGTTTTAATTTGCCGAATTAAATTTTTTTTTTTTTGAGTAAGGGATAAAATTAAAATATCTGCAAAACGGCTTTTTTCGCAATACTAAGCACGGGAAATTCGTTACAACGACACTTTTTAAGCCAAGGGAAGGGGCGAAAAAATTCGCTGTACTGAATAATTCGTTACACTGACGTTCGTTATAACGACATTTCACTGTATAACATGTAATAAATTATTAAAAATATAGTTTTCTTAGAATGTCTAGAAAATTGATCTTTTAAATTACTTTGTTAATTAAATGAATTTTATGGTTTTCAAGGTTATTTATAACTGCATTCAATGAGTTTGCAATTCTACCGACTAACCACTCAAGCAACTACACCACTTCTCCCAGAGTGGTTCCTACCAAATAATGTCGCACTAGCAAGTATGCACCTCAAATCGTTTAACAAAGACATTTCTTCTTCCATTTCTTCAGTACCAAACTGCCTCGAGCTGCCTGTTCCATTGAGAAGAGGGATCAACTCTCAGAAGACAGCAGATTAGACCCATAGAATTTTCGTCCGCCATAAATCCGCCGAAAAGAGTGTACGGCGCCTTCCTAATAGCCGCCGTATTTGGTCCGCCGATTAGATTAACCAAGTCGCGGAAACTTGACAAAAACTAGTTAGGAGTTATCTTCATCCAAACACACAATATAATGGCGGCTAAATAAGTCTTCTTGTCTTCATTTTCTTTATCGTACAGTCTTCATTTATTAAATACTAATTAAAATAAAAAATAAACTAAATACATTTTCGTTAATCTTTGTCGTAATATACGATTTATAAACAGTATGGCTCAACGATCTTATAAAAAGGTAAGCCTAAGAAATCTAAATAAATCGTTTGAACTAACACTAAATAGATTCTAGTTTTAGTCTGATGAATTTTATGTTAAAAAGCATTTCTAATGTAAAAATTATATTTGATGATTTTAGGTGAACTCAAATGTCAGCAAATGTCATCTAAACCGAGAAAGAGAGGCAGTTAAGTTAAAAATCTGCAAAGTAAAACCTAAACCGCCTAGCCAACATGGAAATTCCAAAGCACAATGCTGGAATGCTGGTGGCCTGTTTTCTGCTGATGGAAGAAATGTTGATGAAGATCGAGTTTATTGTCAGCTGTGTCTCACTGCTCATGCAATCAATGGGTGACAAGGGTCATATTTCAAAAAGTTAACAAATTTTTCCAGAACAACATCAGAAGTGGCAATTTGAATCTTCACTTAAGTGTCAAACACGATGTGTCAGTACAAAAGTGAAAGAGAAAAGTCAAATAAAATTTTGGGATTTCCGTAAGTATGAAGAAGGTAGCAGTCAATGTCAGGCAAAATCAAGTCATGAGATAACAAGAGATATTGTTATCTGGTTCTGTAGAGACTTGCTTTGCCTTTGAACATGTGGCTAAAGACAGTTTTATTGATTTCTTCAAAATTAATTGCCCATCTCTCAACATACCAACACCAATAACACTTGGAACAGCCCTGGATGATGTTTACCAAGCCGTCAGGTCAGCAGTCAAAACTAAAGTTGCTGAAGTAAATTCACTTTGTCTGATGTTTGATGGATGGACCGATCGCTACTGGGCTATCAACTATCTGGCATCAGGGCCTCCTTTTTAGACCATGACTGGACATATAAAGTTGTCACGCACTTGGCTGTCACGCATTACCTGCTCTGGCTGCACATGACCTTGCTGATCATGTCAGTTCTGTCTTGAAGCTTTTCTGTTGATCACAAAAAGCTGTTCATAACTAGCTGCCATGATGGTGCTGCAAAATATGATAAAGACTTCAAAGCTTTTGAAGGTTGACTCTTATCAGCACTGTACAGCATGCACCTTCTTAAACTGGCAGCATCAATAAAAATGAAGAGCGTTCTACAGATACTACAAAAGTGCATAACATCGTAACTGTACTTCATTTCAAGACCGCAATCATAGAAGACGAGGCAGCATTCACAGAGGATAAAAGAAATGATGATAAAGACCCTGAAAGAAGGCATGTTCGTCCAGTGTGTGAATTGCTTCTTGTAGACGGGTAGTGCATGTGCGTGGATGCCTCTGAGAGCAACACTAAACATCGTTGACAGTCATAGACACAATCATAAGTCAGTTAAGGCATCATGTCCAATCTGCGTTGGAATTCAACATTGATGATGATTCAGTTATACTTGACTTGAAAAGAGAGGTTCAAATACTCTCAAAGCGTATTGAATTGAGTTGATATTTGTCTCCATGAAGATGAAATTGACTTTTTAAGTGAACTCGTTACCTTTCTGAAACCATTTCAAGACCTAACTTTCTCTTCAGCTTTTTCAATGCCAACCTTATCAGCTATTCCACACATAAGAAAGATCTGCACTGCATCAAATGCTGATGATGACAAAATACGAATGATCAAGCAGTCAGTTCTCAACCAGCTTGACTATCGATTTCCTGTAAATGATCACATTAAGCTGCATCAGCTGCTTGATCCAAATTTCAAATCATTGATTCCACGGTCAAGAAGCAACCACAATTCTGGAGAATGCAATACAGTCAGCAATGGCCCGTGGATTCATCATGTCTAAAGCTGATGTGTCGCATTCGCAGCTAGTCAGTGAACATGTTTCTGAAGAAACCCGATGTAAGTGATTACTGAATAGAGCTGATAAATGAGAACTGAGCAGTTCACCAGACGATTGTACTAATAAGGTATTCTATGTTAATTTATGGCATTGAAACAGTTTTAAGTTTTATTTCGTACTCTCAATAGACCAGTCAGTTTAGTAAATATTTTTTAAATATATATACTGTGCACTTTAATGAAATGTTTTATAAACTAGCAGTTAGTACTGTTGTCTTTATGATTTTTTGAACATTTATTTCAGATGGCAGTGGAAATTGCAAACTATTTGGCCGGCGCCTGTTGTTCAGTTTCATGATGTCCTCGCTTTCTGGCGTAGCAGTGCTGCATCATCACCGTATCCACAACTTACTCAACTGGCTCGTCTTCACCTCATCATCAGCATCATCTGTACCAGTGGGTGCATGTTTTTCGGTTACTGGTTTGATGATAATGAACAGCTTCTTGATCAAGTCTAACAGCTGATAAACTGTCGCGTTTGTTTTATTCATGACACATCGCGTTTGTTTATTCATGACAATTATAAACTGATATTTTAAGTGCTTATCAAGGTATTAAGTGGCAGAAACTGAATGAGTGGAATGTATTAATGCACTGTATTAGATGACAGCACATAAAACTGTTTATTTCTGTTTTTTTAAATAATTAAACTTTTCCCCAAGTATTGTAAAATTGTTTTTATTGCTGAAGTTTTATCAATTCAATATTTTCTAGGCGTCAGCCGAATTTTAGCCAAATATTTCGTAATCTGCCAAAAATCAGCCGAAAATCAGCCGCAAATGTCAATTTACTCAATTTATGGTCAATTTCGGCTGCACTTGGCTATCAGCCGAAAAATTATGTCAGCCAGCTTGATACTTAAAAAATTCGGCTGAGGGGTCTACAACAGATAGTCAGACAGCGAGGAAGATATTGGAGATAAAGATGCGGTTGTGGAGAGAGGCCACACTTAAGTCAGAAAGACATCAATGATATGATCAGAGACCTTCGTCTTATCAAGTCCAATGCTGAGCTTCTGAAATCCAGGCCCAGGCAGTGGAACCTATTGGATGAATGTGTGTAAGTCACTGATCCAGAGAAAGTGTCACAAAAATTCTCCAACTTCTTCAGTCTGCAAGATGGACTGTGCTTTCATCATGTAGCCGGTCTATTCAAGGCTATAGGTATCACCTGTGACCAGAGTGAATGTCACCTATTCATGAACATCATCCCGGAGTCTCAAAGCTGAGCATCACAAAGAGGACTACACCAGCATCAAAATGTTGCTGAGTGTCTTTTAGTATAACGACTATGGATTGGAGGACATCTGAGACTTCAAAACTGTGCCATTCTGATGGGCCTTCAAAGCGGTTATGAATGTCCTTAATTCCTTTGATTATGGGACAGCTGTGACACTAATGCACACTATCACAAAAAGGACTGGCCACAAACGAAAAAATTTTTTTGGGGAAGAGCAATGTCAAGTGAGCAGCTGATCCGAAACCAAAGTGCTGATGCCACCACTTCACATCTAGTTAGGCCTCATCAAGCACTTTTTCACTGTTCTTGACAAGGAGTCAGCAGCTTTCAAGTACCTCCAAGATCTTTTCCAAAGTTGTCCGAGGCAAAGGCCAAGGCTGGTATCTTCATCAGCCCACAGATTAAGAAGATCACAGAATGTGTGGAGTATGCGGCTTTGCTGAGCAGGACAGAGTAAAAGGCTTAGAACAGTTTCGTATGCCAGTTGTTCATGGCTTCAAAGTCTAAAATATCTTTATGAATATCTTGTAAATGCTATAACTGAAGAAATGTCACATTTGTCTCATTCTATTTTCATTCACTTTTGAGTTTGTAATTATCAACCAGTAGGTTTTCAAGAAAAATCACCTACATGTTTGAAACCAGGCTCATTGTGATATGGCTTCTCATTCATTAATGACTGGATAGAGATGAGTACAGTAGACAACGTTGAGCTGGACTCCATGAGGACCTGCCCATGTTCTGGAATTCAAAGTTTTATATGCAATAAAAAGTATCTAGTTCTAGCATTTGAAAATTAGCAATAAAGTTGGCAGTATGTTTAGGTATACATGTTTATATGTATATATATTTAAACAAAGGTTACTCAACACAAATATTTCCTGAGTAAAGACAAATAAAAAAAAAATAAGGAAACATTTTGGTAGAAAGGTCATTTTTACTATTTAACAGAAGTAAATGCTTTATACAATGTTACTAGATATTGGATAATTTTTAGATTGTAAAAAAAATATTTATTTGGAAATTACTAACCCCAAAATACTTAGACAAACTTTTCATTTTTATTTAAGTTAAGTTAAATCGGACTATTCCAATTGCCATGGTCATGAGACGGACTCTTAGATGAGCTGATCGGATATTCTGAAGGAAATCGAATGAGAAAATAAAGAATCCACCTTCATAGGGTGTGTCAAATGGTCCAGTTAATAGTGCATAGTCTGTGAAAAAAAGCAAATAAATATCAAAATAATAATGGGTTATAAAACTTATCTAAAAAATGGATGTTAATAATTAGTATTTCTGACAGTAAGTGTTTCCTTATTTTATCTCTGATCGACAGTCATGGGTAAGAACTAGTCTTTTAAAGTTCAATTTATTTCTGGAGGTGATTTTATTTATAGAACGTATTCCCCATGCAACGACCCCGGACAAGCTTAGCTGCTTAATAAGTAGGAATATGAAAGGATTTCATTTTTAGAAGGAATGTTCATCATATTCAGTAAGATAAACTTTTTTTTTTACAATGTATTTACTTAAAAAATATAATTGAGAACTTCATTAACTTTTCGACTAAATAATAAAATTACATTAATTCCATTTTTTCAGAAATACAGGCCCTTTTATCACAGATTTATATGTTATTCAAGTCTGTTAATTTTTTGTGTTTTTATATATTTTAAATACAAAATATTCTGCATTGAAGCTACATTTTTTATGCTTGAAAGTCCATGGTCAACTTCAACTTAATAATTTTAGTTGAACTTTGAATACTTGATTTCATTAGTCATTCTATATCTGCATGTATTAAGCTGTCAATACACATGCAGCTGTTATATTCTAGAAGAAGTTGAAACTGTTTAATTACTCTTTATAAAAACTTCAACAATTTTAGGGTCAGAAAGAAGGCCACTTACTCCAAGAAAGATAAAAGAAAATTTAACATCATTACAATTTGGTATAGCACCCTATGGGAAAAACTGAATCATCCTAAATACATTTTAAAAACTATTTGCCAAATACAAGTACGAAAAAGCAAATACATGTATATGGTCTATATTCATGTATAGGTATATTTTTCACTTGGAAGATAAAAAAACATAATGTAAAATTTCCATCTGAAAATACTTAAAAGTAACTAATTGAAAAAATTGGACCCAAAATACTCTTTTAAAAAAAACTTGTTTGAATTAGGTAAGCACTGATTGTAAATAAAAAAAGTTAGCTAAACTTGTAGTCGTGAATGTTTTCTTGGTTTTTAATTGACAATCTTCAAGTGATTTCATCCAAAAAAAAAAGTTTTCCTAAACCCTTTTCTAAGTTCCTCCAACCTATCAATTAAGATTCATTTAAAAAAATAACATTTTAATTTGAAACCACAACATGATTGCTTATATTTAGTGCTAGGTAACAGTGCACTGGTGGTGGAAAAGTATGTCAGGACTTCATTATGCACCTACAAATTTTGTTCAACTTAACTCACACTTTTGAAAAGATGATGGATAAAGGGATTATTACAAGCTGCATAAAAAAATGGATAAAGTGTAAATTGTACTTAAAAATAAATTCCTGTTCAACAGTATATAATTATTTTTATGGCCCAAACCTTGTTTAATTGACTATTAACAACAATATCAAAAATAGGCTAAAATTGGAGCATAGCATACAAAGGTTGGAAACCCAAACTGTCAAGAAGTTTGTTGTTTCAGTGGAAAATGTCTTGCTGGAAAAGTAATCTTTGCCTTAAGCCATTAAAAAATATAGTATATAATTTTTAACTTGAACATGTAAACCTGTTAGTACATGCATGACACAGTTTTCTTTTACTTTAATTACTGTTTAGTCAATTAATGTTGAAATATGCCTGCCTTGTTATACCAATGGAATTTACAATCATATTATATAGATTCATAGCATAATTTTAAGTTGTATTTATTTTAACAATTCGGTCTTTATTTCTTTCTTATAAAGTAATACATGTACAATGTGTTAAAAAATTCAATAACAGCTCTTATTAATAAATTAAGCTTTAGGTGATTAGTACACTATGAAACAAATTTTTATTTTATTTTGTTCATAGGTATATGCCTAAAACAAACAGAAAATAGCTACTGTTCCACAAAAAATTTGTTTCTGTTATCAAGATAATGATATTTGAAATTCATCTGTTTTTCTTGAAAATTCTTTATCGCATACTATGCCGAGTGGTCTTCTAGAATATTCTTTCAAGAAACTAGTATAAGCATAGATGACTCTAACCAACATTTCAATTTATGTTATCGCTGAGTAAGAGAAGAACAAATCGTAGCTAAAGAGCAATTTTGATTTAGAGGCATCAAGAGATTGTTTGTACCCAGCAAATGAATTTTGCTACATTTGTGTGGACCAATTTATAAAGAAATTTGTCAGAAAAATTCCGTTAAAGCATGTTGTAGGAGCATGTGTGAGGCCTACAAAGGCATATAACCGGCATGTCTGTCAGGGATTGAGACAAATTCACAAGCAAATATTGCAAGAAAACTCGCAAAAAAAGGTTAGGTAAAAATTTTATGCTAAACATATGTTTTATATTGTAGAATTTCAATGATTTAAGATCTGGTAAAGTTTAAGGAGTTGCTATTGACAAGATGTTCACATAGTTATAGTTAAATATGTTATGTGCTAATATCATATACTGTAGTGTGTAAATTTCATAAAACTTTAAAATGAATATAATTAATTATATCTGCTATGTTACAGGGAGCCATGAAGTGTGCTATCCCGTGAATTGGGAAGCTACTGAATGACCACTCAAGCAACTGCTATTTCTGCATGGTGGATTCTTCCAAATGTCACAATGGCAAGAATGCATCACAAATTGTTATGCTGACATTCCTTCTTCTATTGCCCCAGTACCACACTGCCCCAAGCTGCCTGTTCCCATACTCCCCAAGAGATCAGCCATCTTAAGAAGACAGCAGCAGAGTCGTCAGTTAGCGAGAAAGATTAGTAATAGAATCTTAGTCTTTATTTAGATTTAGTATTCAATTATGTGTATCATCTATTAAGTCTATAAAACGTCATCTTCAAAACTATTGATTGTTTGGTATCTTAACTAGTGTATTGTATTTTTTGGATTTTGATATATCAAGCTAAGCCACAAACACCATTCATAGTGCCTCCCTACAAAATATAGCTGTGCAGAGATATGTAGTCGTTTTTCTGTAGATTTTTAGACATAAGCTTAGTTGAAATATAACACTTGGAAGCGGGGAACAAAATTGTGTTACATAGTGTTATGAGACTATAAATTGTGTTATGAGAATATTAATTTAAAAAAAAACATTATAGCCTACTTTAGTAATATTATTTGGATCAGGCAGAACACACAGACCAGGAGGAGGCTCTGAGTAAATGGCTAAAATGTCACTGAAAATAAAGTTATGATGTCACTTGTCAATATAGTATAAATTACTAAGGAATAACTACATACATTATGCATAAATGAAGATGAAAAAAAAAGTATTCAAGAACTAGCCACAATATTCTCACAAGATGCTTTCACTAAAACTGACAAAGCAGATAAATGACATAAATATGGACTAACTGATGTGGAATGTTATCAATGACACATACAATCATCATGCTGGATATTTAAATTCAAAAGCAATGGATTGATTCTGAAGCAATTTTTCCCAGACCTTGTTATAGGTATATTTATTATATTTCATGAATGAAATCAGACATTTATTAATAAAAATATTTATATGTATATATTTTTTCTTACAATAACCCCTAAAGGATTTTATATTAAAGAATGAATGGGACTTGAAGAAATCAAGTTACCAGTATTGTATTCCCATCTCTAACCTTTACACCAGTAAGATAGACATCTGATGTTTATTAAGATATTAGATATTAAGCCCGGCCTTGGAAATCTAGAGTGTAATGTAAAAAACCTTCTAATCAATTTTAATTAGGTGCTGATTTATGCCACCTTCCTAATGTGCAGAAATGACCTACAAAACCAACAAACCATCATCAAAAGTAATCCATCGAGAGACAATAACCTCCAGTACACATATTAACAAACTATAATAACTGAGCATGATTATCAAATGCGCAGCCGATTTATGTGAAATGCGTAGCTGATTTACGTGAAATCAAGTGCAGAATTTTTTTATTTGACGTCACAGTGGATTTTTTTTTTTATTTTATAGCGTTTTTGCCCTGAATTCTATTAAAGCATTAAAAAAATGCACTGAAAAGTAAAAAATAACTACTTTACTATGTACGATACAGCACTCATCAGGAAATGACGTCATAGAGGAATTTTTTACTCTATAAACCAGGCGCTCCCATTCTGCAAAAAAAAAATTGTACCATCGGGACGTCATAGGTTATTTACGAACGCGCTTGCTAGTGACCTAGTCTTATTAAAATGCTATCTGTTGTAATAAAAACTAAAATAATTTGATTGATATTATATTATTAAAATTTAATATTTAGGACTTTTACATTTCATAATAAAAAACCACAGGAAACTATTTAAAACTGTAGATTTTGAAAAAGAGATATCGAATCGATTCGACGCAAGCGTCATTTTGAATTATGTTTTCGTGACCTCGCTGGTCATGTGATTACTTTATCAAATACTATTGTTTTATTTATTTCTGGAGGTCGTTATTATAGAACGTATTCCCCCACACACGCGACCCGGACAAGCTTGGCTGCTTATGCATTAGGAATATGAAAAGGATTTCATTTTAGAAGAATAGTTCATCATATTCAGTAAGATAAACTTTTTTTTTTTTACAATCTTGTAAAAAATATAGTGAGAACTTCATTAACTTTTCGCTAAATAATAAAATTAACATTAATTCCATTTTTTCAAGTACAGGCCCTTTTATCACAGATTTATATGTTATTCAAGTCTGTTAATTTTTGTGTTTTTATATATTTTAAATACAAAAATATTCTGCATTGAAGCTACATTTTTTATGCTTGAAGTCCATGGTCAAAGCTAATGTATCCAGAAGTTCGAGGCCAAGGCACACAGATTTTTCAATTATTACACCCATTACACTTCATGAAATCTGTTTATTTGCTTTATTACAAAGGAAAAAATAGGCTATCCATAAGTAAATAATATATAACTAAAAAGTACTTTTTAATACGCCTGATATTTGAAGGGGGAAGGTGGACTAGTCACTTCTGCATCAGTTGGATCATCAGGATCCCATTTTGCACTTAAAAATCTGGAATAGCTCCACTGTTTTCTGCATGCAGCTCCCACTTTCCAGTAAGATCTAAACTGTTAGAATTCTTTCTTGACTAGCCTCCATCTGTACTGCACTGGTACTTGGCTGAGACTGAGAAATCATGTCAATGGCATTATGAACCAAGGCATCAGACTTCTCAGACATATCTTTTATAATAGAAAGAATTTTTAAAGTCACATAAATGACATTAAAAAATAATTTGTATAATCTTTACTTATAAACTTAATATGAATTTTATTTAAATGTATATCTATATACATAAAAGTAAAAATTAAATATAAATGCATACTGGTGAGGAAAAGTCAATTTATCAACAACGTTAAAATAATATCAACTGCTAAAAATTTCATTCATGAGAACAAATTAATTCATGATTAATACAAAAATATTAATTTGTTACATTGATATTATTTATTTCTTTATCTAAGAATACATGAATGATGACCTTGAATATTCAAACAAATGTTGAGTTTGAAGCTCACATTTGTTTATAATCTAAGTGTAAAAATAATTTCATTAAAACAAATTAATTTCTAACTAATGTCTTCTAAAGCGAAATGTTTTTCTAAAAGTCAATCTTTCTTTCACTAATCAATCTATCCTTGAGAGAATGTCTTGGTTTTGTGGAGAAGTTCTATTATCAAATTACTTTGTGCCTACCCCACTACTTAAAATTACAGAACATGGGATCAGTAAGCAATGCAAGTCTTCTGTACTGTTAAACTTAGTGCTACAGAGAAAACCAATGCAGCTAAGTGGCTGTTAAAGCAGAACCAACTTGAGTTGACCTTCAAGGAGACTTCATAAAGTCTACAGTGTAGACAGATTAATGAAGAAGCCTTAGTCCAAACCACGTGATATTTTTTCCTTCTTAAGTGAAGACTATAGAAAACAATTAGTTTTTCATTGAAAAAACAAAGTACGTTTTTAAGTTTATTAAATTTCTTTGAAAAACCTGTTTTTAAAAAAAGGACAAACTCAGACATATCAATGTGTCATAGTCAAAATAAATGCACATTCCCTTATATATAAAGTTACTGTCAAGAATCAGTGTGTTTGGACTTGTGTGTATTTAGGTCAAAATATCACAAGTTTAAAGAGATAGTGCCCATTGCATTTGTTATTCTTTAAAAGTAAGTTGAATGTTTTTAGCACCTAAAATTACATAAAAAGTAAAAAAAAAAACTAATTTTTTTATAGTATATCTTTATTTTTTAAACTAACCAGTGCCCAGTGTAGGTAGCTTGGCCACTTGGGGTCCTACACTTTATTTTCGACATCATGACATGAGATAATGTACTTAATATTTATATTTTGGGCCCCCCATCAAGCTGGGGCTTATGGGAGTCTTTTGAATTTCAATCCCCCCCACAGGTATGCCTCTGATACTAACAGCAGATCTTGGATGTAAATTTAAACATATACAAGTATAATCTTTGACAGACAATATACCAAAAAATTATTAAAACATGATATAACAAATTTTAAATTTTATAAAGACTATTCATTGAAAAAATTTACTAATATGTCAAAACTTATATACTAATATTCAGGCCTACATACCTTAAATTTTGAAGAACTTTTTAAAACTCAAATTGATCACCACTAAAGTTTTATGATGCGTAATCAGTAAGTGATTATGTTATTTCTGTTACATAGATTTTCATACTGTTAATGTCATCCAAAATAGAAAAAAATATTATTACTAATAAGCTTCAGCAACTTGCTTTATGAATGAGATAAAAGATAAAGAGAAAAATGATAAATAAGTTACACAAAAAAATAAGATGGCATTAAAAATTAAAATTCTGACAAAAATAAATTTTTAACAATAATAAAAGAAAATGATTACAAAAATAAACACTAAATACTATTATTTTCATTAAAAATTAATGTTCACTTACCAAAATATTTTATAATAAACCAACCATATGCTGAAAACAATCTTTTTGTAATTATCAACTGAAATATAATTAATTTAAAAATTCTTTTAAAATATAAACATGTCAAAAACAGCAAAAAAAAATTAAAGATATTTGATTTTAACTCATTAACAAAATTCTTCCTCATCACTGCTCAGTACCAAGATTGTGAGCGGATAATGTTTTTTCAGTAGAGCAACAATAAGTCAATACCAACAATTTCTTCTTTCATGAATAAATTTGGAATATCCTCACAATATATACATGTATTGACAGAAATATTGTTTCCAATTGACATGGGAAAGTCTTTGTTAATTTAATATTTTTTATTGAGATAGTTCACAAAGTTTTTCTTCAGTTTTCTTTCGCGAGGATGCTGTTAGCACAAGAATTTTTAAGCTCTTCCTACCTAATATCTTCCCTTACTTGGCGTGCGTGCAGAATGGGATGTCCCTATAAAAAAATAATTCTGCACTTGGGATATCCTCTATGATGTCACATTTCATGTCACTGGGTCACCCCGGGTAAATCCATGATACAGAAGTCGGCTGCGCATGTGACAAACAAAATGGCGGTGTTTTTTATATAGTGGGATTTTAAACCTGTTAAAACCGTGTTAATAGTTCCTATTAAAGAAGACAGTAAGATAAATTTGTAAAAAAAAAGCATGACAAGTAATCAGCCAGTTGTAAATATTACATTGCCTATATGCTTCTGGTCTTGCTGCCGGTTTGCGTGTAGTTTTTAAACTTCAAGCAATCTTTTAAACAAACTTCCTACTTTTTTAAAACTTGCAATAGACCCGAAAATCCTTTAGATTGGAGGTGAGCAAAAACGTGGTGAAAGGATTGATGAAAATTGATTAGTGGAAAGAAAAAGACAGTTGAAAATTGATCAGCTGAAAAGCATAATGCCTGCAAAAATTTGCAACAGATAATGAAAAGAAAGTCAATGATCATCATGGATCATATCCATGCTAAGCGCAGTTTGAGGCCAATTAATGATTGCTCCCAAACATCACATGGACTGAACAGGTTAAAACTGCCCTTTATATTGACTTTTTACACAAACATTTCTTAGAATGCTTTATTTATTTGGTAAATAGTTGATAAGTATAGTAGAGTACTATGTGTAGGCCTTATATTAATATTTTTACTCATTACTTATTATTTCATATTAAATAACATAGTATAGACTATAGATGTCAAAAATTGAGAATGCATTGTCAGATATCAGTATACTTGAAATAGATTGACTGTGATAAATATAATGATACAGTCGTACTCTCCTTGGCGTCTTCATTTTTCTGAGTTATTACATTTTAAAAAATTACAACTTAAAATGACAAGTTTATTATATATGGTCATATATTTTAGCGATAGAAATAATTTTGATAAATAATTAAAATATTATTGATACTTGCTATCTCTAAGTCTAGCCCTATAAAACATTAAATTCAACAGTCTGAACATTAAAGTTTTATATAAGTATACTATTTAGTTTTGTCATATTTTAAAAGATAATACGATTTTTTGCCATAAAACTAAATATTTTAAGTATAATTCAAATTCTTATGTGTTGATATATGACACAAGAGTAAGGCTATAAATTTAAGAATTGCTATAAATAATCCTTCGTTTATCATTTTTGTGTGTTACAAAAAGTTACAACTTACTTATCTATAGACATTTGATTTAGGATAACATATGAGAAATAAATATGTTTATAGATAATTTATGTCCTAGGTTGTTGATTTTTAAATACAGCCGAGACACGCAATTAAACAAATATCCTCTGTTAAAGTAAAATTACCGTAGGACTGACTATACACTCCTTGTTATGAGCGAGATATTTTTCAACTCCTTTTAGCCAAAAGAGTATATCACCTGTAGCTATTGGCGCAGCCTCGATTTATTGAAATAACCCTTCTTCTATTCATACTAACATATTGTATACTTATCGGTCTTACTGTCGAACGGCAAAAAATTACAATTTAAAAAAGAAGTATTTTTGTTAAGTTTTAAAAAATATTTTTTTTCACCGAAGAAAGTTCTAAGGAAAGCTCATTGGATTAAAAAAATGTTATTGGAAAGGGGCCGTTCACATATTATAAAACGCAAAAATTTCAATTCCCCACCCCATGCCGCCCATGGGCGCAACCGATGTACGGGTCGTGCGGTCCGGACCCTACCAAAATTTGGGGGGCAGACATACCAATTTCATCTTCCTTGAGGGCCAGTACTACAGAATGGACCTTTTTTCCTTAAATTTGTAGCTAATGTAAAGACGTTGTACATAATTAGTAGTCAAAGATACATTTTAAAAACCTACGTACTACGTATTTTTTTTTTCGGAGACGACCAGTAAACTTTGATGACATCAGTAAACAGAATGAATGAGAACTCTTATAGGGCGGTCACGAACACGTGACCAAAATCACGATAGTACCGTCACCTGTGGAACAGAACACATTCCCTCGATAGCTACCGATAATAGTAATAAACGGGAAAGTACTAATGACATTAGTAATGTACTGTAAAAAAAATTCCTGCTTTTAAATTACTTTTTAGTGTAGACACCATAGAGGGGATTAAATTTATATGCGACGATTGATTTGGTCCAATATAAAATAAACTAATTTTGACCGAAAAAGAATATAACTGGAAAGCACGATCATTCCCATGCCATAGATAGTGTCAATGGCCTTGTTAGAAAAAACAAACTTTTATTTTGAGTGTTCATAATATTTCTTGTTTCAAGTTTTCAGTAATTTTTTTGTTTTACATTACATTATGACCAAATGCTATTTAAGTTACTAAGACGTCTCATACTTATTACTTGTATGGACATAATAAGAGAATACCAGCAATATTACCTAATAAATTAAAACTGACAAAAAAAAAAGGAGTAATGGTAGATCTTTCAATTTTTATTGACATTTATTTCACATTTTTAAGTAATTAAAAAAATAATAAAGATATTAGTTGAAAGTTAAACATATAACTATTTGATTAGTAGCTATGCCTATGATTATTAAAACTTATAGTTGAAGTCATGGTAGTTAAAGATGCCAAGACAAATTGATAAAATTAACTGTCATATGAAAAATTAATTTAAAAACATAACACAAGTATCATACAACTAGTTTGAGTGGATGCTAAAATGTGGGTTTTGAACAAATCTTTGTGAGTTTCTCTAATTTGTATAATTAAGAATAATTATAGTGAAATACATTTTTTAAAAATCATTATAAGAATAATACACTTTAATAATACTAGTTATATGTTATATTCATTTTATTAATGTTATAACTAAAAATAATTGACATAACCCATAATAGATAATTAGATTAACCCAATTCTTTTCACATTAAATTACAGCCGACTAACCAACTTTAAAAACAGTCCTCAAATAAGCCATAAATATATTTAAATTTTAGTGGTATGATAAAGACAATGCTGTTTTTCTATGTGGACCTAGGGCTGAAAATTTAAACCCAATGTCTTAGAGGCATAATCCATATTTCTTGCACCCAGTTTGACTAATGATTTTAAATACACTGTCATAGTAAAAAAAAATACTTTTGATCATTTCATTAAAAAAATTACAATGAATAAAATAATAAAGCAATTAGAAATGTATGTTTAGTCACTTGATTGGTTATACATATGATATGTGTTGATAGAATGGTCTTTAGCACTAGATTTGGGTGAATTTATAAATGCTGACTAGGTAAATACATATTTAACTTTCTATGTGATAAAATCTATAAAGCTTTAAAACAGGCACAATTAAGTAAGTAGTTGATTTTAAAATGTGATTTAACAATGTAATACTTGATAAATTTAACCTTTTAAGTTCATTTAAGAATCCTCATTCAGTTCCAGACTTGTCAGTAGCACATCATTTTTCTAAATATTAAGTTCCAAAGTGATATTACAGTGATGTTATATCCAGAGAGGCTCGTCACATAAAGCCCTGCTAGGTATATTCAGTGTTTCGATGCGAATCAACCAAATATATTTTATTGGATTGATTATTAGAGCCTCCAGTACATTTGAGTACATAGAAGCCTGTAAAGTTGGGATATGTTATTTCTGTATGTCTATATTCCATCTAGAGAGGCCTGTAAAAAGTTGGGATTAGGTTATTTCTGTATGTCTATATTCCATCTAAATCTGTTACCATCCATACATGTCACTGATTTTGAACTTTCAGCAATGTCAAAATTTAACCCCAACAGCTTAATGATACTATTTTTTGTATCATTTATTTTACAATGGGTACAGTTGTTTACGCTGTTCTGGTAATAAGTTTCTGGCTTATTAGGGTGAGCTTTGAAAATTTCACCAACATCAGGATAATTTCACATCAGGCGCTAATGCTGACAGCCCATTACTTATATTGTCTTTGGCTGACATCAATGTGCTTTGTAAGAAACCAGACTCTGTGCAGATATTTTCTTCTGTACACTGCTCATATTTCTTAAATAAGAAGCTTTAACATGAGGCAGATTAATATTGTTATGATCTAGTAACAAAATAGGTAACAAGTCAGCATCTTTAGTACCAGCTATTAACGAAGTGTAGCGATATAAGCCAACATTTGTAGTACCAGTATCTTGTAAATGACAGGTCCACCTAAAATTAAAAAAAAACAACAATATATAGGATTTTAAGATAGGTTTTTCTTATTTTTTATTAATCTTTACCATTAATATGCTGTAAAATATTTAATCTTTACCATCAATATGTTGAAAAATATTTAATCTTTCCCATTAATATGTTTTAAAATATTTAATTTAATGACATTCACCAATAAATCTATATTGTAATGTCCATAGTTTTAATAAAAAGTTAAACAAGAATAATAGTTTTGTAATTTATAGTTATTGCTAATATTAGCAATGCAATGATTAATATTATACAATTATTCATATACTTTTTTTAATAAAATCTGCTAATTGGTGTTTAATATAATGAATTGCCCATTAAGGTCAAATACTATTATTATTTCTTTATATAAACATGCTTTGAAATGTTTAAAATTCTTACAAAACAAAATGTCCAGCCCAAAGCCGCATGTTATCAATCATCACTTTACTATCATTCCATCGATAAAAATTGGCGAGAAACTGACATCCTCTGTGTTCAGTAAATTGTTTATTTATTTCATTCTGGTGGTTTTTTACTCTTAGTATCCTAAATTGCCGCTGCAAGTTTCATACCTAGCTGATCGTTATTTTAAAACAAATCTGAAAATCATCATTGGTGCTACAAAATGGCGACTGTTTACAATCTCGCGACTGTATGACATCACACGTGACCGCCCTATTTACTGCAGACGCTGATGACGTCATTTGCTGTTATTAATCGGGGATATTTTTATATTTGGCATTAATTTTTCGGGTCTGTCCAAGCCTAATAAAGGCATTTGCTGTTAATAATCGGAGATATTTTTATAATATTTTTAAATAAATACGGCTTTGAATTATATATTTTAGTTGTCAGGATATATGTCTAAGACTAAGAGTAAAGATGTGCGCATGCACGGCAGTTATTCTTTTTTTACTTTACATTAACTCTCAATTGTTGTTCATTTTCGGCCATTTTTAAAGCTGATTTCAGGGTGTTTTGTAAAACTAGTCATTTTCATTATGTTATAAGCTACCTAGTGAAGTTATACGTCGTTAAATTCGGAAATGAATAAGCTATTTAATGATATAAAACTTTTGATATAATAAATTTTAATTTGTAAGTATAGTGTAAATGATTTTTTTAATTATTTTTAACTAAAAATACAAATACATCACAAACAGTAAGAATAAAAAAAGGTATGAAGAATTTAAACTAAATCTTTATTATTTACATAAACATTATTCATTGGTACAACACATAAATAAATTTGGACGTAAAATTATGATAATTTTTTTATTCAACTTTAAATGATACTATAAAAATTGGAAACAAAAATAAGGACTGATGCCTCTAGAGTGAAAAAAAGACATATAATTTTCACACAATGTTAGACAAGACAAAATTGATCATTAAAATTTCTATATTATTATAAGTGACAGGAAACACATTTAAATGAATAAAAAAATAAAGTTTTCCACCATTTATTTGTTTTTCTAAGGATATTATACTTATTTAAAAGTTGATCACTTTTGTCACCCCTTCCATGTTAAAAAATCGCAAATTTCACTTTTCCCAAGAAATCACGCTTAATCACCAAACAGCCCGACCTCAAATACGCGAAGCACTCCCTTTTGACGCTTTTGTCAAAAAGGAGTACAACGACAAGATTCCTAGTGCATTATGTCTTTTTCAAAATAAAACTAGAATATTTTAAGTACCACATTTTTACAAAAATAAATCTATTTTTTCACCGTATCCCAGGGTCGGCGTTGCACATATATAATAAAACATTTTAAAAAATTACCAAAGTAAAATTATAAAGTATAACGTCAAAAAATTGTCGCTCACCGTGGTCGAAAAGTCAATGCTGCGATGGTTGAGAGTTAATAGCTAGAAAGCAAAGCTTGAAGAAAATGATAGCAATAAGTAATACAAGTATTTTCAACTTCATATTTAAAATTAAAGTAATGCAAAATTAATTTCCAATTACAAACCTTTTTTGGAGCAATCGCTAACTAATTTCCGAAGAGCTGAACTGATCGTTTGGCTACGTGATTAAGGTACTCTTCTGTTGATAGGACCATAAGGCTGAAGAGCCCTAACTTTATCAAGGCTTTCGAGGTCTCATCCCCAACATTGGTGTACCTAAAGTTGTGCAGTTGAAGAACGACTCCACAATATCACAGCTGCATCAGACTCCATCATTCCAGACATTACCTGCTTAAATGTGATTTTAGATAAATTAACTCTTATTAAAATTGATTCATTATTTAACAGGGTATATTTATCTATTAATATATTAATGTAATGTCTAAATGATCTTCCAAATATTCAAATTTATATATACTAATTAAAGAAATCAAAGTTAAAAATGAAATATGAAAAATTACATAATGTAGTCACATTTAATTTTTTTTAAATTGCAGTTACATTTATAATTTTTTAAACTCTGCAGTCACATTTATAAATTTTGTATTACATATTAAATTTATTTCAAAGCAAAATACTAACCATTGTAATTTATTCTGCATCCATTGTCTTTATGCCTGCGCAAGCCATTAAACAATATGATGGGTCATCTTTCTTCAGGCGTGACCAGTCGTAACAGACGTCTGACAATGCAAGCTGGTGACATGCATGTCAAGCACTTGTCCAGTTGCAATCTCTATGACATCCTCCAATTAAGAGGTGTGTCCACGTGTGTAACCATGTTCCATCAAAAAAACTGCATTGTCCAGAGGTGTTCCATCATTTACTTTATTATAAAGTGTCTTACAATAGTGGCAGCTTTACTAAAAACATCTGTCTGTTTATCGATGAATGTTGTCTCAATAGATTTGGACATTTTACTGAATGTCTTTTGTGCAGTCCTGGAAGGTTTAAGCTTTCAAAAATTTATTTAGACTGTTTACTCCCATGTCGAGAGACATTGATGCTGTAACAACTTCTTTATTAATGGTAAAAAGGTTTTTGTTTTTGGCATTATACCTGTAGTAGCTAGGTTCTCTTTCTGTGAAGTGTAAACAGAGTTAAAATATTTGCATTCTTTGCAAGTTACTTCAATATTTTGGCAAATCCTTCACTCTTTGTGTCTGATACACGTGCGTCTATCCTGCAAAAACATTCCGGGCAAGTAGTGACGAAATAAAAGAAATTAAAATACCAATGACAATAAACAAAATTTAATACCTTGTTTTAGAGTAATCTACGTAAATTCAATCACTAATGATAGCTTAAAGATGAGTTGGCTAATTAATAATGTCTGTACAACTGCCGATTGCTGGACGTCCAGATGAAGAAGTTTTATTGGTGTTACAGTGCATCGGTTAAACCAGAGTCACTTGAGCGAAAAGGCTGTTGCTTGATTATTGCGTAGAATAGTTGTAACATACTTATGATTTAATTGCCAAAACACTTGAAGCAATCAACAGAGAATTTGAAATAAGTGATATTTTTTTCACATAGGCTTGGATCAAAATTTGTTATAGCATTTTTTGTTTGGACTGAATAACGATGAAATGATGAACTTAAATGTAACGATGTGGATTTAAATGAAGATCAGAGGCAGCAACAGGATGATGAAGATTTGGATATGAAATTTGAACAAATTGATGATTTACTGAATCCACCATGTGATAATGATGACGCACAGGAATGGGTTATTCACCACCTACCGCCACATCGTAATTGTACACACTTGTTAAATCGTGTTTTTTACGCGTGATGCTAAAGTATGACAAGAAGTAACCAAACTTGTCAGTGCAAACATTGCAGTTTTTTACTTGGTATTTGTATTGGTATTGGCGATACTCTTTTCATGTAGTATTTGTATTGGTATTGACGATACAGTTCAAGAGTATTGTTAACAACCCTGATTTTTAACATAAAACTCCCTAAATATAAGAAAAATAAAAAATTTCACCCCTTCGGCGTTATATAATATGTGAATTGCCCCAAAGCAGTGCTATTTTTCTAAAAAAAAAAATAGAAATAAAACAAGGTACCGGGACAATGTGTTATAGTAACACTAAAAAAGTGCAATAAACAAAAGTCTACACCAAAAAGGGTGCCGGAATTCCCGTTCCGGTGCGTTCCGCCAGAAAAAAAAGTACTGTGGAAAGTAGCGTCAAATATGGCTAATAAGCCTATAAATTTACTAGACTATAATACGTTCTAATATTTAGAGCAGCGGGCGGCAACCTTTGAGCCGCAAGAACACCAAATTCAAAATTTTAGAATCAACGGAACCCACCACTTGTACATTTTGGATAAATCTAAGTCATAATCACGAAAATAAACTTTACGTATTGAGTGGTCGCCACCCCATGGTTCAGACATTCATCATTTATTGTAACCTTACTGCAATAGGCTTAATGTTATTTAGTCTATCAAAGGCTATCGAGTCACCATCGCCAATCATGGTAGTGCATCTGAAATTGTGAAGTTATAGCGATCTGCAGCTTTTGTCTACATCATTCCAGATACACCTGGATTGAAAACTAGTTCATAAATAAATGTATTATGAAATGAATATACAATTGTATCATCATTAATATATGAAATAGAATTAAATAAATTTTAAAAAAATGTATATCACAAACTGATGAAAACAATTCAGAAAGATTTTTCTATTTCATTGGTACAAAAATTATAAAAAAAAAATATCTATATAAATAATCGGCTAACATAGATGGTGGTTCGACAGACCTTCACACCGTGCGGTGTAAAGTATGTTCATGGCAATAAAAGTCACATGTCTGCGTTACAAATACGGCACAGTACGAGTTGAAAGCACATCGCTAAAGTTCTACGTCACACCTTTGTGGAGTTAAAAAAACAACAACGCACGTCATCGACCATCTCTATTAAAATAGTTTGGGGAATTCCATATAGAAACTAAAGAGACAATGTATGTAAAATGAAGTATGTTTGGTGTCCATTTTATTCATCAAATGAATCTTTCTTGAATAAAAATGAAATGTAGGGAATTCTAAACACAACAAGGATTTCTTATTAATGAATTAAGATTTTAAATGATATGGAGTAGTACGCAAATTGTATAAAGTTGGAATGCGCAAATTATGTAAAGTTGGATGTTAGATTCAAAGTTTAATAGTCGAGTTTGTTTTGTTAAGCTTCTGTACCCATAATGAGGATTATTTTCTTTGAGATGAATTATATAAAAAGCTATTTTGTATATAGACATTTGACTGTTGCGTCAAATATATATTACCGAGTTGGTTGGGATAGGGGTGGGAATAAACCAAATGGTTGCGGATTGGGGGGTCAAGCAGACGATTCAAGATGCAACACCGCTATTTTCTCTTTTTGTTAAATACGTCACATGTTAAACATGATAAATTATAAAATTATAAAAAAAAGAACTTGTTGTAATGGGGGTGTAGGGTTGGGAAGGAGTGTTTAACGGGGGGGGGGAGGTAGGGAGAAGTGTCACGTGGTATTGTTAACAGGGTTTGTCGTATATACATTGAGACCCACTGCGATTCGAGCATGTCTTGAGTGGAAGGGGTTGGCGGGCGGGGAGTGAAGGATGGGTGTGGGGCTAAGTGAAAGAAAGTGGAAATAGAAGAAATAGTTGGATGTAGATTCAAAGTTTAATGGTCGCGGGTTGTTTTTTGTAGATTCTATGCCCTTAAGAGGATTATTTTCTTTGGAATGAACTATATAAAATATGAACTTATTTGATGTATTATTGAGTGTCCTTAAATGTGTGTTTTAGCTGCAATAATCTGTTCATGTCCTTTGGGGCCACTTCGAGTAGATAGACATGCTATTTTTGTATATAGACTGATTGTTAAAGCGCTCGAATATATATCACAGTTTCAACTCCAACTGCGTGCCCAATAGCCGGTCCGGGTACCGAGCCTGTTCAGCTAATATTTATACTTGATAACTTTCGACATACCATTAAAGTTGATACTGCATCGTTTTTCTTTGTGGTTGTCACGCCATTTCTTATAGAATTCAGGATGCAAATCTTTAAATTCCCTCTTCTGGGCAAATTTGTTTCGATAAGCATGTCTACAACTAGGCCACTCCTGAACCTCTATCACACCGCCTAAGCCTATTAGCGATGATTGACCACGAGTTAGTCCCATCAAATGAAACTGTTATATCAATAGATTTGTCGTCATTTGTACCTTTGTTGATTCTTTTTCTTACAATGGCAGCTGATAGTTGAAAATTAACTTTTGTGACAACACCATGTCGCTTCGAACTTCAGCAATGGCCCATGCCTGATGATTGTGCCTAGGTAGATTAAGACCTTCACAAAATAGTAAGTTAGTGCCCTTTTAATGGACTAAGTTAGTAAGTTATTACTATGGTTATTTTGTTAGTGGCGTGCGTCTCAAATAGCCTCTGACAACCAAGTCCAACATCCCTGGCCTTCTCGTGCGGCTTAGCTACTAAGCCCGGCGAAACTGTTTCCACTGACAGGAAGGGGCGAAGGCGGTTCACTGGCGCCTCAAACCAGCCGCTTCGGACAGATGGGGCTCGTCAACCTCGGTTGGTAGCTCATCTAGGAGAAGGAAGAAAACTCTGTTCTCAAGCCTCCGCTGCCTAGCGGCATACCTCCTACGAGGATAGGCTAAGGGAGTAAACCCTGAAAAGAAATCCGGAGCTGGAGTCCCCAAGGCGGCCAGACCCTATATTGTCAACGCCGTCAACTCCTGCAGCGCAACTGAGGAAGCCAAGCCGTATCGACTCTGTCTTTCCCTTGGATCCCTCCAGTTGCGCGGAAGGAGAGGGGGGACTGCTGCACGGGCAACAGGCTCTGTAGCTAAACTGGAGAGGATACTCCAGCGTCGTCGCACGATGTCGATACAACACGGAAGGGGACAGTTACCGGTTCTAAGCTCATCCGATTGGCGAAGGAGAGGAAACGAGCGCCAGGGGTCTCTTTCAACGGTGGGAGAGGTCATCGCGCCTCATTGGACTACCGCCGCCTCAAGCTGGGCAGCCCCAGCCAGTTGGTGCTGTCTCGCCATGGCTCCTATACTGGGTGCGTGGGGATTAGAGATGCACTTCTCAAAAAGTGGGCCAAAAACACACGCACCAGGCAAATTCAAGATGGGAGAACTAACCCAAGAAGCCTCCAGCTCTTCGATTCGCAAGCTGGAACATCAGGACCATGTGTACCGGACTCACATCTGACCTTCAGCAGATTGATGACGCAGGAAGACCGCTGTCATCGACAGGGAACTCTCACGACTAAACATCGACATCGCCAAGCTCTACAGGAGACCAGGCTGTGAAACCGGCACCATCAGAGAAACTAACTACACATTCTATTGGAAAGGGAAGTCCTCAGACCAACCGAGGCAACACGGTGTTGGCTTCGCGGTGCTGAAAAACACGCTTGTCAGATTCCATAGAGCCCCCAACAGACGGCTCTGAGAGATTACTAATCCTCCGACTGTCAACGTCCTCTGTGGCCCAGCTCACATTCAGCGTGTATGCTCCAACCCTCTGCTCCACTGCCGAGGAGAAAGATCAATTTTACCAGTCCCTAGATGAAGCGCTATTGAAGATTCCTAGCACCGATAGCCTTTATCTCCTTGGCGATTTCCACCAAAGGGTAGGAGTCATGGCTTGGCCCACCGGTCTCGAGCTTTGGGAGGGGAAAGATAAATGAAAATGGCCAGAGACTGCTTGAGCTCTCGTGCCACCATGGCCTGTGCGTGACCAACACCTTCTTCAGGTGCAAAGAGATACATCAGGTGTCATGGAGGCACCACGCTCCCGCCACTGGCACCAACTCGACCTCGTCCTCACCAGAAGAGGAATATCGACAGTATCCTCCTCACCCGCAGCTACCACAGTGCAGACTGCGACACGGACCACGCCCTCGTGGCAAGCAAAAGGTGCGCATAACGCCGAAAAAGCTGCATCACTCAAGAAAAAAGAGGTCGCCCACGCATCCAATATCAACTGTGCCAGAAATCCCGAAAAAAAACCAACAGTTTATCAGCAGTCTGGAAGTTACACTCAGTGAAAGAAAGTTAGCAGTTGACACCATCGACTCTAGGTGATCCGCGTCTGCGTGATGTCGTATATAACTCCGCCATCACCACCTATGGAAAGATAGAACGGAAAAACGCCGATTGGTACGAGGCCCACTGGGAAATGGAACCCGTTACCGAGGTAAAAGGAGAAAGCCCTACTGGCCTACAAGGCCAGGCCCAGTCCCAACACACTAAAAGCCCTACGGACAGCCAGGAGCAAAGAAGCCCAGCAGACCGCCCGCAGATGCGCCAACTCCTACTGGTTGAACCTCTGTAGCAGCATCCAGGCAGCTGCCGATACAGGAAACGCAAGAGGATGTACGAGGGCATCAAAAAAGGCAATATGGCCCAACTCCCTCTTAAACCGCCCCTATATATCCAAAACAGGAGAGGTCATCAAGGACCAGGAAAAACAGATGCAGAGGTGGACCGAACACTACCTGGAGCTATACGCAACTTAGAACACTGTGACTGATGCCGCCCTTGGCGCTATCCCAGATCTGCCTGTCATGGAGGAGCTAGACACCACACCCACCGTGGATGAACTAAAAGCAAAGCCATCGACTGCCTTTAAACGGAAAGGCACCCGGTAGCGATGGAATCCCACCAAGAAGTTCTGAAGAGCGGAAAACCAACACTGCCTAAAGCCATTGCACGACCTCCTAAGTCGATGCTGGGAACGAGGCTATATCCCCAAGACATATATTTCGCCGCGTCGCTTCTAAACCGCCCTACCCAGGCCCTCGCCTCCAATTCTACCCAGAGTCACAGTGTGGCTTCAGGGCTGGCCGATCAACAGTGGACATGATCTTCTCACTACGTCAACTTCAAAGAGAAGTGTCAGGGAACAGCAGGTGCCACTCTACATCGCTTTCGTCGACCTCACAAAGGCGTTTGATCTAGTAAGTCGAAGTGGACTCTTCAGCTTGCTGCAAAAGATTGGCTGCCCCCCACACCTGCTTGCAGTGGTCATGTCCTTCCACAACAACATGCATAGCACGGTTTGCTACAACGGCGCAATCTCGAGGCCTTCCCAGTCAGCAGCAGAGTAAAACAGGGCTGCGTCCTTGCACCCACCACTCTTCGGCATTTTCTTTTCCATGCTCCTCAATACGCCTTCAAGGATTGCAGCGAGGGTGTTTACATCCATACAAGGTCCGATGGCAAGCTCTATAACATAGCCCGCCTCCGTGCAAAGACCAAAGTCACAAAGGTCCTAATTCGCGAGCTGCTCTTTGCTGATGACGCAGCCTTGACATCACACACTGAAGACGGACTGCAGCAGCTTGTCACCTGCCTCTCCCATGCATGCAGGGAGTTTGGACTGACTATCAGCATGAAAAAGACGAATGTCATGGCACAGGGTACAGATACACCCCCAAGCATTGACATCGATGGGCACACCCTAGGGTCGTCGAGGCTTCACTTACCTCGGGTCCACCATCTCCAGCTCGCTATCCATAGACCCCGGAGATCGATTGCAGAATCGCTAGGGCAGCCACAGTCATGGCGAGACTAAAGCAACGTGTGTGGGAAAACCCCAGCCTCACCGAAAATACCAGATTGCGCGTCTACCAGGCCTGCATGCCAGTACCCTCCTCTATGGATGCGAGACGTGGACCACTTACGCGAGGCACGAAGGAAGCTAAACAATTTCCACATGAGGTGCCTGCGACGTATACTGCAGATAAAGTGGCAAGACAGATCCCCAACACTGGGGTCTTAGAGAGGGCCAACATGAGCAGCTTGTTTGCAGTTCTCAGCAGGAGACGCCTCAGATGGCTCGGTCATGTCAAAGAATGGACAGGCCGCATCCCGAAAAGACCTACTCTATGGCCGAGTTAGTTACCGGCCAGAGGAAAACAGGGCGACCTAAAATGCGCTACAAAGACACTTGCAAGGATATGAAAGAGTGCTCCATTAACCCCAACTCCTGGGAGGCCAAGCAGCCGACCGCCACTCATGGAGGCTCGCTGTCCGGCAGGGTTCATTGCGCGCAGAGGCCCGAGCTGACAGGATAATGCTGCCCTGAAAAAGAACAAGACGGAAGCGGAAAAAAGAACAACTACAACAACAACTACAACAACCAACTATCTTCAAGTGTGACAAATTGTGGTGCCACTCCCGAGTCGGACTGCACAGCCATTCCCGGCGGTGTCTTGTAGACTCATCTTGCTTCTACCATCTCTCGAGACGGACGGATGCCGACGACGACTATGGTTAGAAAAACTCTTGTCCGCTGGAAGTGACTTCCAGCTGATTCTTGTCAAAACCACATGCCCGGAAATAAGATGTTAATGATATACAGTAACACGTAGCGTCTCTAAGGCAGGTGTCATAACACTAAGATATACTCCAGTGGAAATGGGACAGATTTCGAATTTTCCAGCATTGCATCTTTGAGGATCGCATATAATTGTAATGTTTGTGAAATACATCGAAATGTTCAAAGAAGTTGATGAGTTTTAACGACATAAGATAAAAACAAATTACACAATATAATTTAACATGAAAGCATTTAAGATCACAGAAAAAACCAGTAAAAGCAAAATCAAATTATTGTTATTTTGACAATAAGTTTTATTTAAAATTTTCATTTCCTGGTCTTCAAAGCTGCCAATCTGTCAATCACTCCATCAATATCAATATCTTTCACCATATCACCCAAAAGATAACAGGGCAAGATCAGAAAGATTTGTCCCATATCAGTTTGTTTTGAAATGCTCACTCTCACATGGAAGCTACTGATGCACTAGAAAGTGATAAATTATACTCAGGCACAGTTAGAGTGTTGAGTAGTGTACATTAACCCTTCTTTAATCTCATCAGGCGATTGCTCTTTCAACACTGCGTCATATTCGAAATCATCTCAACCATCTCAAGAAAGATAATTTTATTCAAAGAAGATTTGTCTTTCTTGTGACAATGAATGCCAGTGCAAGATATCCCTCAACTTTTCTACTCCCTGTCTACATAACCACTTTCGCATTCAATTGTTTGTGTAGATTCAGTCCTGTTGCCAAAGTTTTTCCATTTTTCAAGACAACATAGATGCTCTTTCGAGATCTCATGATTATGTAATTGTCGGCTCAGTTTTCATCACTTCTGAAGCCAGAGACATATTTATAATTTGTTTCTGTAACACTAACGGCAAAGAGTCTACAGTAAAAACAGTTTAATTTCTCACTGATGATTGAAGTAAACCATCCTTGACCTCGGTATTTTCTCTCACCATTGAGCATCATATTGTAAAACAATTCTTTGGATATATGACGCAATCTCCTTCAGCTTTAGCATCTTGTCTTATTACACAACACTGAACAGTAAAACTTATTTTGAAAAGAAAGACTTCCTCCTTTGATCATTTATTGATTTCGTCCCAACAATTATCTGGAACTGTTACATTTCAAAAGAAGCAGTTGATAAAATATTCTAATGTATTTTATTAATTTGACTCATCATCACATTTACAGTATCGTGGCTACAATAATTTTCAGCTTCCACTTTAGTATCAAATTTTACCACGTCTATACCTTTATTTCTGCGTCAGTCTCTCCCATCTTTGAAGAATGCATGCCGCTAGAATGGGGCTGGTTAATGTGTCAAACCATGGAAATCTAGATATAGCATTAGGAAGGACAACCAATATTTTTAAAAAATACGGTTTAGGCTGACACAATGAAGTGTTTAGCGTTAGTCTTCATGTTTAATAGCAGTTTTGTATATTTGGTACTTATGTTTATGAAATAAACACAAACGCAATTAAAGTTTGAAAACTTTAATAACAAATTTTTAATTTAAAATCTTTATTTTGCAATTTAATTATTTTCTTTTTTCATTGGTTTTTCATGAACGGTCTCATTCAATTGCTTAACATAATTTTTTTAGACGAACAATTAAAAAATTTAACATAAATAAGTTCTTTTAAATTATGATTGAAATAAACAAATAATTTCTTCAATCAGCAATGACTCATCAATTGTTACTCTATTAACAATTTAAAAATTTTTTCATTTGTTTGTCTAGAAATAGTTTCAGACTACTTGCTGATCTTTTCAATGAATTGAATACTTTCCAATTTAGTAGGCAAGTAGAGAGGTGTACTCAGATGGCTAATAGCCCTCCTGTGTTGACATTGTTAAAAAAACATCAACTTTTTTCAATCTTAATTCCTCAATATCTTTAAAATTTTTATCGACTAATATTTCTCTAGAAGCTTTTATTTTAAAAATTATGTTATTATAGTATATGAAAATGTAGTAAATTGAAGGGCTTTTAACAATATATGTTTCAAAGTGATATTATTATGCAAGAGAGTATTTTTATTATTTTTAAAAGTTTAGATGAAAAAAATAAACAAAAATAAATAAATTAAGCGATTCACAAACACAAAAGAAGAAAAAAAAAATTCATTATGATTTATTTCAATAAAAGTTACTTTTATTAAACTACATTCAATTCTCTGTGTGTAGGATATTTTGAAGACATTATAATCAGATACAAAAGATATTTAAAAATTTCTAAAAATGATGTGTTTTAACAGAAAAAGGACCAAAAATCTGCTGGGATCAGCATTGACCATGCAACAGAAAAATTCAAAAATATAAATCTAAGTTATAAAAACTAACATTCAAATGTCTATTGATAACAACAAAGCTCAATTTCAGTATGTTTTATAACTTTGCTAAAAATATTTTACAAGATTAGTGTAACTATTATACCAGTAGCTTATGATAATTTTTCATAGAACATTATATTTATTTATCAACTGGTCACTCTTATCTACACCCCCCATATATTTATTGTAATCCTGTATTATGGTTGGTTGGTCAACATTAAGTTCCTAAAATTTCCCATTACTTAGTCTGTCATTTAAATGTTCCAAATCCATTTGCATTATGCATTATAGTGGACATAACCGTAACAGTTTTATTGTCCCTCCATCATTACTGTCAATAACTCCCTTTCTAACTCATCTCATATCCCCTCTTTTAGATTTTTTTCAAAGTCTTTTATATTTTTCAAAGATTGGGGAATACCTTTACATGTCCTAAGAATAGTTCCACATGCTCCTACCCCTAAATTCCATAGATATTTAGATAATTGTATAGTAGTATAAAAATTTTCGACTAATAATTTATACCCCTCTTTAGCTAAAAGATTTAATTAATTTCATTACCACCCCATATGCCAATCCAAAATCATAAGTATACCTAGAAAGAGAATCAGCTAATACCCATAACTTAATTCACCATAGTCGGCTTATCCCTTATGTACTGCCTAAAAATATACCTACCTTTATTTCTTATCATTCTTTAATCTATTGATATATCTTTGTAAAGGCTGAAACAATTTTATCCATTACAATCTAATAAAGTTAAAGAAAAAATGTACTTCCGCTTGTTGGTTTTTGTCTTCCAGTTTGAGGATTAGACACCTTTAGAAAGCTCATTATAGATTTCAATCTATCCACCGAGCATAAAAGCTCTGGCCCAAAGTCCATTGTATAGTGATTTAGTAGACTAAGAAGCGGTCAATGTTCTGTGCTTGAACAAGTCCAGCATACATGATAAAGTCTACAGAATCTGTAGAATTCATCTGTAAGATCAAACCAGCCTTGGTAAATACAAAGGTTTTGTAGGTCCATAATGTCTGGCATTGCTATTATTAGTCACAAATATGAATTACTAAGTCCAAAGTAAAAATAAAGTTTAAAAATGCCACTGCATTGCAAATTTCCTAATGTCTTCCCTTGTTTTAGCTCCTCCCGAGTTGTTGAATGCCTGGATCCCTCAGGTAGAAAATTCTTTGGTGGTTCTGGTAATGTGTCATTCAATTCATTCATATCATCATGCCATATGATCTGGGGGATAAAAAAATATGTAAGAAAACCATAAATAAAAAAAAATCAGCTTATTTATCAGGCTACAATTAATTATTTTAATGATGAAAACAAAATATCATCACAGATATGTAAATATTATGTAAACTTCAGTTTTTTTTTTTGTGTTTACGAAAATCTGCTGATTGGCAATACACAAACGGAGTGTCTATATACACATGAAGTTTGACCTAATTTTAGTTTATAAATAGACAAAGAGCTCTTCTTTGTGGTATCTTTATTAGTGTAGCTCATAGATATATAAGACTAGATCGCTTATGGGCTTTGCAGACATATATTGCGCGGACGCTAACTTTAAAAGAAGAGTACAATTCTGTATAACCTGATGACGTAGTACGCATAGAAACCTCAAGTAACCAAGAAATAAATAGCAGAAGACATTTTGCATTGTTTTCCTTGACAAATTTTCAAAAACTTTTTTTTTCCAATTAACTTTGAATAAAATATAAAATGCCTTCCTGGTGTGTACCCGGCTGCTGAATAATGACAAAAAACACAACCTTCAAGAACTTTTTCATAGGTAATTACTTACAAAAATATCTTAAATATACTTTGGTAGTTAGAACCTGAGTGCGAATTTTTTATTCTTTCATTAAAAGTTCCATTTTGTACAGCAGGTTATTTACAAGGATGCTTCTTTTAAAAAATTTTAGGAATTTGAAATCAAGACATTGATTATAAAGAAAATTACTATTAAAACAAAATTAAAAATTTATAATCCATTTTTTAAATTTAATATTATTTTTCAAAGTACATTTGTGTAATCTAGACTGATTGGGCCTATCATTGATAGCCTAAATGATTTATTGGAGATTCAAATAGGATATATATTTAAAAATGTATAACTTTATGTTTTAACTTAATATTGAACATTTATTTGTGGTAGAATATAAAATTCATTTAATATCTGGGGCAAACTGTTAATCTAATAATTTTTAAAAATATTTAATTGCATATATCAGCATTGATGTTTTTATCGTCTATGTTTAGGTTCCCAGTTGACCATAAAGGCAAGGCTTGGATAAAATGCCTTCAATTAAAACAGGAACAGGCATCCAACCCTAGTGTCCCTAGAGTGTGTAAGCGTCACTTCATGTCAAGTGATTTTTATGTTACAGAGGAATATGAAAAGTATAAAAAGACTCAAGAAAACAGCCAACCCAGTTTATCTTTCAGCAAATAAGGAGAGTAACTTAATTTACATAATTCTTATTCCCTTTTCTGACGAGTTAATTATTTACCTTAAGATTATAAGGGCAATCTTCAATTATTTTTTTAAGCATATCTTACTTAACTACAGTTAACATAATAATTAACAATAACTTTTTACTAAATATTACAATACATAAAAGAAAGTAAAATACAAGTATCTGTACAATTATAAATGTATTTTAATGACAGACCATAAAATTTTTTTTTCCACAGAATGAACATCCAGCTACCAGTCAATGATAAAAACACCTGTTCACCCTTACGGTTGAAAGTACTGGTAGGCTATATATTTATAAATATACTTATATTACCAGTACTCTGGTACATTATAATAACTAACATCATATTATTATCATTCCACTTTTCTTAACATTTTATGTATTTGTTTATTGATCATCAGGAAGATGTTGACCACAATTATTCCATTGACATTCGAACTCTAAAAGAAACTACGAAGAGAGTCCATTTTACATTTAAACAAAAAAAGCACTCAAATTCAGAAACTAAAAAGACAATGCACCAGGTCATCTAAAAAAAATGGCTCATTTAATAGAAAGAACTTAAAGACACAAAAAAGCTGTGTGATGAAGCTTACAAACTTCTCAAACATATAAAAGATGTTTATTGAGATTAAAAAGTATAAAATACACAAAATGACAAAACGTTTCAATATGATTAATAATTTCTGATTAATATGTAAAATGAACAATAAAAAAGACAAATTATAAATAAGCTAAATTAATAGAAAAACATTTCCATCTATATTACAGACATTCCAGTGGAATTATTTAAAAAGCCTGAGACAGAATATTCCAAGGAACAAAAAGTTTCGCATCCACTCTGCATTTTTATGGGCCGAAGGGCTTACAATTTTAAGGAAAAAAATCCCATTGCCACACCCATCTAGCATCAGACGGTTAGTACATGTATACAATAATGTACAACTGGGATCTGAAAATATTTCATCTAAGAACATTAATACATTTTATTTTCAGGTGGATGATGAACATAGATTCAAGTCCGGGATTTTCTGCACAAGCCATTGATTATTTAAAAAATAAACAAATAGGCTATAGCAATTATGAAAAGTGCAGTTTGATTATAGATGGTATGTCAATTAAAAAACAAATAGAATGGGACAATAGACTTCCAGAAAATGGTAGGGTTTGTTGATTTTGGGTAGGGCTGACAGGTGCGAAGATGATGAAGAGGCAACTGAGGTGTTAGTTATAATGGCAGTAGGCTTTAAAAAAATATTGGAAAATACCAATAGGATACTACTCATTCATGGCATTAAGGCAGAAATGCAAAAAAAATTAATTTTAGATGTTATTAATATTCTTTTACGAAAACACAAAATAACTGGTATCTTTGACAATGGATGCACATTCAGTTAATGTTAAGATGTCAACACTTTTAGGCTGCAGTCTTGATCCACAAAATATTCATAGTAAATTTACACATCCTTCAGATAATTCTAAATCAGTTTATATTTTTGACTCATGTCATCTAATTAAAAACATCAGGTCAGCTTTACAATCACTTAGTGAAATACAAACAAATTTAGGTATAGCCAAATGGCAAGACATAGTTAATCTAGAAAAACTACAACAGACAGTTGGTCTTAGGGCAGCTAATAAACTCACACACAAACATATACACTATGAAAACAACAAAATACAGAAAGTTAGTTTAGCTACACAAACACTTAGTTCATCAGTGGCTGCAGCCCACAGTTTTGCATCTGAGTTAAAATGTAAAAAATCTTGAAGCAGTAGAAGGTACCATACAATTTATTTCATTTTTTGATGCAATTTTGACATATTCAACTCTAGAAGTAAATTTTTAAAAGACTTTAAGAAGTCCTATTCATATTAATAATTTAGTGAAATTATAAAACTTTCCTAGAAAAAAAATAATAAAATGTATGATGTTAATAGGAAAATGTGTGTTCTAGGTTTTTAGTAAATATAAACAGTCTTTTAGAATTATCAAATTTGTTAATTAATGGTTCTAGTCCATATTTGGAATTTTTTTCTTACATATAAATTATCGCAAGACCATTTAGAACTATTATTTTCCTCCATTAGACAATTTGGTGGTTGGAACAATAATCCATCAGCACTCAATTCAGTAATGCATATAGAGGCCTTTTGTCTAATGCACAGAGTTCCATCAGCATTTTTTTTAAAACTATTGTTATCCCACAAAGTAAAGTTAGTATTTTAAATATAAATGAAATGTGATGAGCCAAAACAAATATTATATTTTGAAGATGCATTGTTTGATCATAATTACTTTCAACTTGACATCAGTGAAAGCTACTTCATCAATGGTATTTTGGAGTATATAGCAGGGTGTTAGTTAGAATTTCACCTAAAATATGTTGCATTTCTTGTGCATCTGCATTAATTAGTCCATCAAAACCTTTTAGTACTGGTTTACACTGCATCTTAAAAATTCTGGTGGGTTAGTCATACCATCTAAAGTGTTAACTTCCATTAATCCCAACACTGTGAAAAAGTTATTAGATCCTGTAGTTAATATTAAAAAAGTACAGTCTGGTCAATGGGGAAAAAATAACAGTATTGCACATGCCTACGAAAGACATTTTGAAAAAGAATTAAATAATCATTTTTTAGAAGTAAAGTATTGGCATGGATTTTCATTTCTATAAACTTTTAAAAGTTATATGTGAAGAATTTTTAAAATTAAGACGTTATCATGCTCTTAAACTAACAAACATTGGTTTTAACCAGAATAATATTAGACAAAAACTTAATAAAATTGTTTTATTCAAAAATCATTAGTTTTTATATTGTAAACAAAAGAACTGTCAAAGTAATTAATATTGTATGGAACGTCATCTATTTATGTATGTTAGAAAATTATACCAAAAAAAGATAATTCAATTTCATGCTATTTATTAATAGACTGCACTTTCCATCTAACTAAAATTGATGAAGTAATAAATATCTATACCACAAATATGAATTTCAAATAAAATTGAAATATTAAATAAATTAAAAAATAACTGAATATTTTAAACAAATATAACACTTAAACTGCCCATGCAGTTCTGGGTATATCTAGTGCAAGCTATCCTCTCTTTGTTAATGGGATTCTGATCACAAAAGTTGTTTTCATCTAAAAATCAATTGCAGGCCTATATGTTTAATGTTCATGCCAAGTTTTTAAATATAATGTTAATGTCCATTGTATTTTTTTACTAAATGAAATATATGTAATATTTGAATAATATTCAATAAAGCATACCTAATACTGAAATATATTATAAATGTTACTGATTCCTCATGTACGTGTTCTGTCCACCATCAAAAGGTATCCTTTATGTCCTTCGTTTGTTATTTTTGAGACTAATATGTAAATTCAAGTTTCTAAATAATGCCAACCTGAACCATTATGAGAGAGAATGTGCAAATTGATATTGAGGATAGGTGGGAGAGTAATTAGGATTAAATGTTGATACACTGTCGTAAGTATATAATACCCCCTGTTCATATATTTCAATATACCCTGCATTTCTAGAAAATTATATGTTTACTACAATATCAATTCAGTAGCTAAATACTCATTAAAATAATGTGAATTACCACTACACATAAATGCAATATAAAATGTTGTTACACTATTATTAAAATTAATATTTTCTTGTATGGTATTCAGTTTCTTTGGCAATTAAATGGACACATTATCATAAACATTTACCAATGCACAGATTGAAGTCAAAGATGTGATATTCAGCTATATCATCTGATTTGTCTTTATTAAATTCCTTAAACGTATAAATTGTACAATCAATATGAATGTTTCATGCTTTTCAATCACAAAGGTCTGATGATATTTCTAAATTGTAATGTTGTATCTAAAAAATCTAAACATAAGGACTCACTGTTATTACAATGTACAAGCTGGCTCTAGCTAGCTAATCTTTAAGTCATTTTAAGCAGATTTCAATTCAATGATGCTTAAAGAATGAGCAAATGATGTATTTAGCCTGCCATCCCTTGCCAGTACAAAGACAAAGATACAGTAGTCTGGTACTCAGACAAGTGATGAGTGTGGCATGATCAAATTAGATATAAAGAGAAGTGCTTTCTTTTTGTATTTTTGCTGCAGATAAAAAAATGAAAGCAATAAAAAACATGTGAAATAAAATATATAATTGTTTTGTATTTTAATATTATAAAATGTAATTACCCTTAAAACTGCTTTAAAAATGCCATTAAATTTTTTAAATGCATGAAAATTGTATTACTTTTTTAATGTTACATTAAGAAAAGAGCTCACTGTTTTTACAATGTACATGCTGACTCTAGCTAATCTTTAGGTCATTTTATATCCAGATTTCATTAATCAATGATGCTTAAATGGAATAAACAAATGATGTATTTGGTTTGCACGAGTCCCTTGTGAGTACAAAGACAAGTCTCTGGTACTCCTAGGGCCAGTGATGAGATATTGGCATGATCAAATTAGATCTGAGAAGTGCTTTACTTATTGTATTTTGCTGCAGATAAAAAAATTAATGAAATAAAAAAATGAATATTGTTCAGAATTTTTGTTTAATAAAAATGTTATGAACTTTCAACATGCCTAAAATATACCTTTTATAAATTTCAAAATGCATGGAAATTGAATTAGTTTTTCATGTTACAATTAAAATATGTAAACAAAAATATATAGAAAAAATGTTTTATTAATAAGCAATAAAAAAGTATAAAATAATTAAATTAGATCCCCACCTCGCCAAAAAGTTGACACTTAATGGGACAATAACTAACTCTAGCGATTTCACAGTCATAGATATAGTATTGGGCAAATTGATTTTACCAATAATTCACTGCTATATAAAACAACACATTTTCATGATTTTGTGAATTATAAAATATCTAATAAGGGGCTGTCCATTAATTACGTCAACAAAATTGGGGGGTCAGAAAATTTTTGACAGTCGTTGACAAGGGGGGGGGGGGTGGAGGTCAAGAAAAGTTGACAACAACAATGTTACTTTTTTTTTAATTAATATAATTACTTAATAAATAGGAAAATTAAGCAGCGTTTGTAGTCCTGTGTTTACTAACAACATTCAGTATTTATATAAACTAACTATATTCCTACTAATTTTGCCACATAAACATTTTGGAAGCCACCTTTCTTTAGGGGGGTAATGTTGACGTAATTGTATAGGGGGGGATGCTCTGGAAGTTTGACAAGTTGTTGACAAGGGAGAGGTAAAAAATCGCCAGAATTTGTTGACATAAATAATGGGCAGCCCTATTACCTTCTTATATTTATATATATTAAGAAAATTACAAATAAATACAATATGCTGTAATTTAATATTCTATTACTAATAATGTAGCATAATCCAGATGCGAGTAATGACAAATCATGAGTCGTCATGACAAAATAGTTAGAGCTCTAAAAAAAATAATAAACTTTATAAACAGGTTAAAAAATTCTTCGAAGAAGTCACATGAAATAATACAGATTATATTATTACTAACCGTCAAAAATTTTTTTTCGGACACATCCAGTTATTTAAAAGCGCCAACTACTAGCATGAATGGGGATTTTTTTTTATTAAAAAGGAAGGAAATCTTTTCGGTGAAAAATAAAGAACTGTACAGAATATTACTCTTCTCTTTTTAAAGTAGCGGTCTCGGATACAACACTTTTTCGGTCTCTATTAAATAAGCATAAGCGATCTAGTCTTATATCTATGGTGTAGCTCTAGATATGCAATTAACCTTACTTCCTGTCTGATGGGTATAGGAAACAGCATACCATATGTTGGCGCGAACATGTTGTTATTACAGAATATTTCATTTGTAAATATTTTCAAAATATCAAATATTACTAAAAAGCTTTGTTATTTAAGTGTGAACCACCAAGGTAAGTTTGTATTCATAATCTTTTGAAATTTCTATAAATACCGGTATTTAAAGCGTATGATTATACCATAATTATGACAATATAGTGTATGCATGGACGGCATGGTCTGGATCACATTAACATGAATGACATTATTAATATTGACAATTAATATTTTGATAAATATATTGATAAATTACCTCTATAAACATTCCAAGATCACAGTATTGATTGATATTTATTTAAAAAAAATTAAAAAAAATAATTGCTTAATGATTTGATCATGATACAGTCCTTGAGAAAGTAGATTATGAGTGCATAAAACCGTGGCTATGGCCACTCTCTGTATGAGAGGTAAATGAGTGTGAAATATATTATAAGTATATTATTCTTTATGTCTTCATTAATATATATTATTTACTTAATACTGATTTAAATCAATCTGATTGCTTTCCTAACTAGAAATTAATGTTCAGTGTGGCCATCAGTGATGAAAAGGTTTGTACACTTATCATAGGAGATTCTGTCAGCCTTTGAAAACTAAGAGTATGTGTCTGAGCCCAACAGAAGTTGGGCCCTCAGCATGTAATGAGTTCAGCAGGATACAACATACAACCAAAGTCGCCCAGGGAAAATGTTTTATCAAACATCATTAGATTTACTGGTAAGAAAAATGTGTTACAGGCAAGACAAGTAGTAGCATGTACAATATATATACCATTAGACAACATATATGTAAAAAAATAATCTTAAAATGCAAAACCATTTTTCTTTTAATAAAAGGCAAAATATTGACAATATAAGGCAAAATATTGACAATGATGCTAGCATATTCCATTGTATGCAATCACAATAGTGTATATAATGATGATGTTAATTTAATATCATTTTTCTTTCCATTTGCAGATATCATTACGTTCGGCAGTCTAAATACTAATATTGATCATTTGAAATTTTCAATAAAAATGATGCAGTGTACCCTACCTGGGCTAGGGATATGAAAAATGCTCTAATTAAACATCAGTATAGACAGGTATGTGAATAACTGTTTTAAAAGGTGTATGTACAAATAAACTGACCAATATATGCAATACTGGTATCATTAAGGATGACATTTGACATTTTGTTTAACTGTGAAATTTTGTGGTTAAAACCTATTATAACTACAGCATGGTGCAAAAAGCCATTTTAATCAGGAAAAGAGCAACAGTTCATCTGCTTTTAGGGAGCCAAGCAGTTAAGAAAAGATGTTCTGAAAAAGATGTTCTGAATTATCAAGGTCATATGGATGTGGGATCAAATCATAGATGCATCTGAAAATTCGGGTAAATATTTCTTACTCATGTAATTTTTTTTTTTTAACGATTTTAAGAGATAATCTATTGTGCCCAACTTGGCTGCAGTCATAAAATTTTGATGAAATTTTTTAAATCTTCTTCCTTTGGCTCTACAGCCCATTTAATGCCCTGGCCTGCCATATATATCCTTGCTTGCTTTCTATCACTGTTATATCAACAGCATATGTAGGTATTGGGTAAACCTAATCTGAATTTCATTGCTTATTTAGTTTTTTTACAAGTTCGACTCCAGTCCCAGGCTAATAATAAAATGTGGCACTTGATATTGAAGGAATGGACAAACAATTGCCTGGTGGTCCATAACCAATTTGAACAATGATCTACAAAAGATGTGTTATTTAGGCACTTAAAATTGTTAGATATTTTTTTATTAGTGTTATAATTTTTGTGTGCAAGTCCAATGTTTTAATAATGTGTGTTCCTTTTTGTCTCAGCAAATTTATTTTAAATGTAATATTGTATTAATATCAAGTTGAATAGGGAAAAAGATGTTACTTACTATGGATGGTTCTTCCAGTTTTTTTAATATAATACATTTTTAAAATATTTGTAAGGGCTCATAGGGGCAGATTAAGTGTATTCATCTGTTTCAGTAACCTCTGCATATAACTGGATTGTGGGGTTAGAACAACGCTCACACGGCCACATATAAACATTATATGGGTTAGTAGGTTGTCATGATACTGCTGTAAATCATGTTGACTATAATAATTGTTAAAATTTTAGTAGCTTTAATAATATGTCTATATGAATTTATAAATTCATAGCATCAATAAAATATATTATTAGATGACCAATGCGTCTTTCTTTAACAAGACCAATTATTAACAATAGCCACTTTGACAACAAAAAAAAAAAGCATATGCCTAAATTATACATGTGAGACACAATAATTAGTGTTGATGGAGATTGGGCCCAGGGTGTGTATGACAATGGCATTGTGGGGCAAGCAAATATAACAGTATTAGTCGGTTTCCATTCTCACTTTTGATCCATGCCGACGGCGCAGCCACATGACCTGGAAGACTAGATGACATACGTAGGTGAAAAATCCACCGACAAGTAACATCAACACCACAAACGATAGCCTACGGATCGTGAAAATGACTAGATGTTACTTTTCCCGGTCGGCTAAACTCTTTCTCATCTCGATGAAATTTTCGTTAAATAATTACGCAATCGTGACACACCATGAAACATATAAAGGTATGGTCACCCAGAGGTCAATTCCAGTATCTATGGTGTGCGGTCCCGGCAGCACCTACTCTTAATTATCTTAATTGCCTTGCAGTAGCTAACACTAATTAAACAATGGAAGCACAGATGGACACTTCTTTCACTAAAGAAACCACTTTTGATTCTTATAAGCACTTCTGGCCCTTGAAAATTTTCAAAGGCCACAAATACGCTTTATTGTCAAAGTACGAATAAAGGTACGTTTCTTACATGTATTTTAATTGGTATGAAAACTGAAGCTCTATTGTGCTTTATGTCAGTAGTTCTCAAAATTTTGCAACTTGGGACTTACAAGTTTCTGTTTTCGCAATTTAAAAGACTAAATGTATCGTGACTGGGGCGCTACTCCACAAAGGGGGCGCCAATAGTATATTTTACATATAACACTATACGGTTTTCAAATTGGGGGGTTGGGGCACCTAAAGGTTTGTGCCCAAGGCGCGGATAAGCTCGAAAAAGATTCAAAATTAGGTAATTATTAACATACTTAATCTGACAGTGTTAAGATGTGTTGAGTAAGAACCATACAGTTACTATTAATTTCCTTTTTTGTTAATCTCTTCTAGCATGCCCAGTATGTCAATTTGTTGATGGTAAGAAACTACGATAGTGATATCCATGGTATTTACCATTTATTACATATCAATCTTACAGCAATATAGTAACAGGGGAAGTAAAAACAACAGACTTTGGATTTAATGAATTCTCTTTTTTTTTTCTGCTGCTAATTAAGCCTGTTATTTTTTTCTTAGTTTAAAAATATAAAATGTGCATGAGGAAACAAGAGATAGAATTATGTTTTCAAAGGTGGATTTAGAATGCAAGCATGGTAATATCAGAAAAAGCAGGTCTGCAGGCGAAAGACCAAATCAGAGGCAAGTTGAATACAAACATTATAAAAAAAAAATATCTAAATTTACTTTAGCTTCAATTTTCGCAATGATTCTAAGTTGTTTTTTAGTTTGTTATATTTGTTTTCAATGACTTTTAAAAATTATATATATAGATCTGCAGTTGAAGTTGCCAAGCTTTACTTAAAATTAGCCAGCAAAAAAATTGCTGGGGTTTGGAAAGATCATTGTCATAGACAAGCTGTCTGCAACATAACAATCACATACCATCCTAATGAGGTGAGTAAAACATGTTTTTTGTCCTTTGTATGAAGAAAACACTTTGTTTTTATGTAGTTACTTAATAAAACAGGGGTGAATAGAAATAAGATAATGATATACACTATGGTTTTATCATATGCTTTTCTGGTTTTTCATAAATACAAGTATTATGAGCCTTGCAAAGTCAACAGAACAGGATGGAGTGAAAAAAGGGGAAGAAAATCATGCTAATATAAGTGATTAAATCACAAAGAATAGTCAAATGGGACTTATAATTTGTGTGAGTCAAAATTGACTATTATTGTTAAATAACATTTTGAACAAAACTGTAGTTTTAAATTTTCAATGTTTTCATCTTTAGGCTGTATCAGTGCTACCTGAGAAAAGGCGTATTGAAGTAAATGAAGTGGTAGCAACTTTAGCCAAGTGCTCATCTATCCAGCGTTACAGATTTTAGAGAAATTGTTAAAGAAAGTCAAGGGATACAAGTTTTGCCTAAGGATATTTACAACTTAAAATATAGTTTTAAAAGTCTACCCTTGAAAAAACAGACCAGGAAATATTTTTTTCAGTACCCTACTGGTACTATTGCCTTTTCTTAATCAACTGTTTACAAAGTAAAATAAATATTGACAGTATAATTACATCCTTCAGTGTATAATCAAATCGACTGGTACTAATCTTGCACATATTATGCAACTATAAAGTTTGATACACATTTGATATACCGGTACATTTGCAGCGTTTTCCTATCTTTCTTATTTATTATAGGGAAGTTGCCGCTCTAAATTATAACCAAACTGGCCGGCTGCCTAGGCACCCACTAACACAGTGGTCCCCAACCCCCGGACCGATAGCGGTCCGTGGATCAAATGGCACTTGGCCGCCCAAGAAACGTTAAATTAATTCCTTTTTATTTATTGTTGTGTATTTCCATCAGGACAGTATAATTATGTTGCAGTTATGCATTGTATGGGCCTAATATGAAATAGTTTATTTTATTATCTAATTTGTAATGTAATTATTAGATAACAAAAGTAAATAAAAAAAATTCCCGAACTGTGCAGTTAAATGTGTTTATTTAAATAATTATGCACAGGGCGCCGAGCTAGACGGGTCTCCGAAATAGTAATCTTGAAAACAATGTTCAGCTTCTAAACCAGACAATGGCAATCTACGTCCGTTAAACGTTTTTATTCGACCCGCTGTAACCCCCTTACCTTCGTTCATTTACATTGATATTACTTACATTTATGTTAGCTCATATAAAGTATTATAAACACTCCATTGATATTCTCTCGGTCCTGCCCTTCAATCAAATTTAAGAACCTATTGTGGCCCTTCAGTAGTTATAAATTTGCATCTGTGATCTATGATTTAGCAGCATGTCCATTACGATGAAAAAAAAAGTTATCAGTTGTACATGTAATATTGAAAGGTCACGAAAAACACTAGATATGGACATCAAGAGTAGCTGCAGTGAATACATTGAAGTAACTAAAGTGTATGGTCTACTTCAAGATATGCCACTGTATGCGGGATGTTATTTTTATAGTAAACCTGAAGCGGCCAATTTGCTACTTTTAATAAGTTCTCATTTATGTGTAGGCATATGATTAAATATCTGTCAAGATTATTATCAACGTTTGCCTAAGTCAGCAAGTCACTGCAAAGTACGGATATATCCAACAACACTAGAGCAATGATGCTTGGAAGTTTTTTAAGTGGCCATTCAGAGAATGCAGAATGCAAGGGCTACAGACAGTGATAAAAGATTTGTTCCACACCTATTTTTAGAGAAGAAAGAGACGTATCTGCATACTTAACAGTTAATAGAGGAAGGAATCGTTTTATCCACCTGAATTAAAACTTAAATAAGTAGTGAAAAATGTTATGTATTGTAATAGGCTGCACACTTTTCAGATCGGTGGGGGGGAAAACGGGGGCACGAAAAAAAAAAACCCGCACACATGGCGCCTCAAAGCTAGCTATGGACTGGGCTTTATGTAGTGCCATTGGGACGTATTGGTAATGTTTCAGTCTGGCTGGGAGAAATAAGGCTGTGGAGAGTGTTAGTTGTGAGTTAACTTTGATTGTAGGAACATTTGATCAAATCAGTTGTTGAGGTTCTAAAAGGCTTGAAAAGGTTTGTGTGTAATCTTTCTGCAACATGGATATTGATAGAGAGATGCATACTAAACATTTCTTATTATTTACAATGATTGAGTGAATAACGGAGAGAACATAGCCCGTAGCCTTCCTATCTGCTTTCAGTCATAATTCTGTTAATGTTGACAAGTCGTTGTACTGTAGAGAATGTCGCTTTGGAAAAAAATACATTTGTTGATAAACAGATTTACCAAGTATTTATTTAAAAAGAAAAGAAGAACGTAATACAACTTTAAATTAAAGATTGCCTAAGAACTATCTGAAGTTGTTCTGGATTATTTAATTTAAGTTCTAGTATTTTATTATTTTTTTTTGGGCAAGTTTTTGCGCCGACACCGAAGCGACTCCGGACGAAGTACAAATGCCGATACCGACACCGGGCAAATTACAAACGCCGACACCGACACCGGCAAAAACTACCGACACCACCGACACCGACTCCCCAGCCCTGTTTTCTATTATGTATCTATGTATGTGTTTGTGTATGTATCTATGTATGTGTCTATGTATGTGTCTGTCTATGTATGTGTCTAAATATGTATCTGTGTATGTGTCTATGTCTCTGTCTATGTATGTGTCATGCATGTGTCATGCATGTGTCTATGCATGTGTCTATATATGTATCTATGTATGTGTTTGTGTATGTGTCTATGTATGTGTCTATGTATGTGTCATGCACGTGTCTATGTATGTGTCTATATATGTGTCTATGTATGTGTCTATGTATGTGTTTGAGTATGTGTCTATGTATGTGTCTAAGTATGTGTTTGAGTATGTGTCTATGTATGTGTCTAAGTATGTGTCACTGTATCTGTCTGTATATATGTCTATGTAGGTGTCTTTGTATGTGTTTATGTATGTGTCAGTGTGTGAGTCTATATATGTGTCTATGTATTTGTTTGAGTATGTGTCTATGTATGTGTCTAAGTATGTTTCAGTGTATCTGTCTATATATGTGTCTATGTAGGTGTCTTTGTATGTGTTTATGTATGTGTCAGTGTGTGAGTCTATATATGTGTCTATGTATGCGTATGTGTCAATGTATTTGTCTATGTATGTGTCTATGTGTGTATCGGTCCATAAGTCCAGCCATCCTACAAACAAGTACTTGACATTTGTTGGGGAAAGTTACGTCGGCCGGTCATTTACTGGCCACAAAATCGTATAGAGCAACCTTCGCTACAGGAACAGATGAACTCTAATAAAGAAACTTTAATCTTTCACTGTTTACAGCAGATAACTTAGATACCATTGTTATTCCTTTCATTTAATTTTGCGGTCATTTTTTAACTTCAATTGTAAGTTATAGTTCGAAGAGTAATAGAGATGTAAGTTATTGAAAACAAAATTCACGGCCAGATAGAAATAAAGAATGGATTAGGGCGTGACCCCAGTACAAGTCATTGAGTCACTGTGGCAGATTGTAATCTTCTTATCTGATCAGTTTACTGTTGTCTATGACCCGGTGTGATCCTTTTGTTTATGATGGCATTCATTGTCATTATACACAAGAGGTAAACAAACAGCATGGGAATATGGCTAGTGGGGGAAGGGGGTAGACTCGTCAATGAATGTCACTGTACATTATAAATGACCCAAGTCAATTGAGCCCTACAGCTCATGTATTGATCTGTCCAGTCCAGTCAACAAACAGGACATCATTAATGAACAAACCCCGGCAGCCTTGATCTACTTTCATGTCTTCACAGAGTCAACAAGCACAACACTAGTAATAAACAAACGGCAAGAAAATGAAAAAGAGGAGAAAAGTAAAATGTCGACAAAAGATATCATAATGAAACAAAACAATAAGATCTTGAGGGGGGGGGGAGAATGAAAGAAAGTAAAATGTAATTTCGTAGTAAACTTAAGAAGACAAAAGAGACGAGTCAAACCAAACAGATGAGAGAAGATTTATATTTGAAGTCATATATCCTTGTATTCGACAGTGGAACTAAATGTCAAATCTAAATTTTTCTTTACTTGATTCACTATGATGTGAACGTAGTCCAAGTAGAACTCACCTTACTAAAACGCACAGCTGACATTACTCTCAATATGACTCGCAATGCTGTTTACCTATGTATTTATATTAGTGTACTAAGAAGCACAGAAACACGAAAACAAACACAGACCTAAACAGCAAGTACACTTACTTTCTCAAGTTGATGTTTTCTCCTTGTTTCACTGACTTTTTTTAAAGAACAATTAAAGTTTAGCCAAGACGAGCGAAATAAAACGGATCTAATTGAAATGAAGAAATACCTGCAAATAGAAATCAACAGTTGGGCTGCTGTGTTGATTTTACAAATAGTTCTTGGAAAGCCATCACTACCCCAACACAGCAACTGACTTCATTATCTACCTTCACATCTACCATCTCATCGTCCATCTCATCTACCTGAACGTACCACCACCAACTGATGGAAATGTCTAATTATCACCAGGTCTACACAGGTGCTAGTCAGATGTCAGGTATGTCATTTTTATAAGTGATAGTAAACAGATCAGATGGCAGGCATGGAATTATACAGTGACATTGTATTATCCTTACGAGCTCTGAAGATGTCAAGCATGTCATCCATTTAACAGTGCACTTGACATTATGTAACATATAGTCGCTGCTAGTAGGCGGTGCAGATGACATGTATGTAACATATAGTCGCTGCTAGTAGGCAGTGCAGATGCTTTATATGTCATCTTATCATTTGTCATCTTTAACGTGCCCGAGACGACATAGTGACATTTGTGATCGATTTTTTTTTATTTAAATCAGTTTGAAAGTCAAAAATAATTTTGAATATTTTTCTTTTTTTTTTCAATATTAATTTAAAGAAAAGTTCTCAAGCAATACATTCCGCATCTGATGTTATGAATTAAGTTAATGAAGGTAAACCCATCTTTCATCATTCACAATTGACCAATTATTCAAAATGGCTTTGTGCACCATTTGTTTGATTTTTTTTAAATTTTTTCTGTTAATATTAAACCGATGTTAGAGTAACACAGACAGAAATGTATGACTTGAAATAGTCATATAGATTATTGCTACAACTTGTGTTCCAAGATTGATATCTCGTCTATGTTTAAGCATAACATTCTACAGTTATAGTGAGTAAAGTCTTACTTTGTTACTAACAACACTGTAGCACCACTTGTAAACACGTCAAGTATAATCAAGTTATAGATCAGAACTACAACATACATTGATCGACTTAATCAAACAAGTTGTGAATCAAATAACCAAAGTAACGTTTATTGATTAGAACTTCAGAAGACATTCAGTTGTAAGGTTTGCTAAAGGTTTCCATTGTTTGGTATATGATTGGGGAAAACCCGATGTGTAGAAACATATTCAATAACATTCCCGAAACATTATTTATGAATTACTTACGAAGGGAGATCAGGAGCCTAATCTTTAAGACCAGAGGCAGAATCGATTCTCGCAAGTTCTTAAAAGAATTAAAACACGGTACTAAAAACTGTATTGAATCGAGTGTCGGTACAGTCCGCTTGCTGATGGCAGGCAGATCGATGCTAAGTATATTGTAACTATTCCTTGAAGTCGACGATTCGTTGAAGAGGGGACAAGGTGTGGCTGTTGAATAAATTAGAAAGTGTGAACATTTGTACAGAGATTGAAACGTTCAGTAGAACTCGACTATAAATTAGAAGGTGTGAACATTTGTACAGAGATTGAAACGTTCAGTAGAACTCGACTATAAATTAGAAGGTGTGAACATTTGTACAGAGATTGAAACGTTCAGTAGAACTCGACTATAAATTAGAAGGTGTGAACATTTGTACAGAGATTGAAACGTTCAGTAGAACTCGACCATAAATTAGAAGGTGTGAACATTTGTACAGAGATTGAAACGTTCAGTAGAACTCGACTATAAATTATAATTTTACAGGTAGATGCTACCTCATTACTACAAGGTATAGTTTAAGATAAGATGAGAAAGTAAAATAGTTAGTATGCAGCTAACACACTCTATTAAACGGAGACTATAATTAACTTACACTAGAGTGAGTCAAGGTTTAGAAACTTACGTTTCAGTAACTTCTGGGGGAGCCAGGTAAATCCACCATGACTACCCCCTCCACCCTCACTAGACACCGACTTGTAGCCCACCATGTACTCACTCAATTTGTAGCCTACCATGTACTCATTCAATCTGTAGCCCACCATGTACTCACTCAATCTGTAGCCCACCATGTACTCACTCAATCTGTAGCCCACCATGTACTCACTCAATTTGTAGCCCACCACGTACTCACTCAATTTGTAGCCCACCATGTACTCACTCAATTTGTAGCCCACCATGTACTCACTCAATTTGTAGCCCACCATGTACTCACTCAATTTGTAGCCCACCATGTACTCACTCAATTTGTAGCCTACCATGTACTCAATTCAGAATAAGTCAATTGGAGAAAAAACTGACAGTGTCTACATAGGTAAAGGAAAATTGAAAAAAAAAAATTAATGTGACATGATGCCGATCAGTAATTTGGACCAGCTCGTTTTGACAAAATGTAAACAAACAAAAACTGTTTTATATCTAACAATGGTGCGAACCAAATCTGGCAGTTATTGAAAAATCTCAAAGAAAACGGTAAATTTTGAATTATGTCCAGTTTGAAATGTTGTTGTGTTATTTTCTTAATTCGCATTTTCGGACAAAATTATTAATCGTGCAGAATGCGGATGAAAAACTTGTTGTTGTAATCCTATGACATCTCTCTGTGACATTATAATCCTATGACATTTCTCTGTGATTGTTGTAATCCTATGATATCTCTCTGTTACGTTGTAATCCTATGATATTTCTCTCAAACATGAATGTATCACTATCCTAGGGATGTAGAAAATATTCCAGACAGACTTTTTTTTTCCTTTTTTTTAAACAGACCAACTCTTACCTAATGTTTGTATAACTACGCCGACTTGTGCAATAAGTATTGAGACATAAAAAAATTAAATTTGTATCAAATCAGTGTCTTACATTGATTCTTGTTGCTCCTGTTAGCTTATTATGTGTATATGTCAACATAATTGTATAGTGTATGTGTAATGATTTAAGATACTAGTGCATTGCACCAATTTATTTAATATAAAACACAATAAGGTAGCACACTGTTTTTTTTTTTATTTTTGAAGGCGGGACACCGAGAGAAAAGAGACCAATTATAGGAAATTAATCAGAACTTTATTTTATTATTCAAATCGTTCAATTCCGACTGAATCTAATCATCCCACAGTTGTATACGTAAGCCAAGTAGAGATTGTAATATTCTATTTGATTTTTTCTATAACAAGGAGAGATTCTATTTGATATTATCTAAATTCAAGCCAAGTTTAGATCTTTAAATTCAGTTTCATCTCTTCAAACTATAGCAGCAAAAAATGTTTTTTTGAACATTTGGACTAGCGTCATTTATATCGATCTACCCATCAAGAGTTGAGTTTTGTGTCTACAGAAATTAGAAGACAGGAAAAACACTGGCAATGGAACTAATGAACAAACCAAACAGATTGACCAAATGTATTAACATAGAGTATACAATGAAATGATATAGAGTATACAATGAAATGATATACAGTATACATTGAAGTGAAATAGAGTATACAATGAAATGATATAGAGTATACTATGAAATGATATAGAGTATACAATGAAATGATGAGTATACATTGAAGTGAAATAGCAAATACAAGAACATTAATTTAGAGTCAAATATACACTAATAGCTCTGTATTAGAGACAAATACACACTAATAGCTCTGTATTAGAGATAAATACACACTAATAACTCTGTATTAGAGTCAAATACACACTAATAACTCTGTATTAGAGTCAAATACACACTAATAACTCTGTATTAGAGTCAAATACACACTAATAGCTCTGTATTAGAGTCAAATACACACTAATAACTCTGTATTAGAGTCAAATACACACTAATAACTCTGTATTAGAGTCAAATACACACTAATAGCTCTGTATTAGAGATAAATACCAGTGACTGATTAACAAGCGTGATCTACGATTTATTGATATTTAACGTCTTGTCATTTATTGATGTATAAGTAAAAAGTGATTTGTAAATAAATGATGGTGTGTACATATTCAGGTGAACTATGGTGTGTACACATATCAGTGGACTATGGTGAGCACACATATCAGTGCACTATGGTGTGTTCACATTTCAGGGCACTATGTTATTGCACATATCAGTGCACTATGGTATGTAATATATCAGTGCACTATGGTGTGTACATATTCAGGTGCGCAATGGTGCGTAATATTCAAGTGCACTATGGTGTGTACATATATCAAGTGCACTGTGATGTATTCAAAATCCAAGCGCGCAATGATATGGAAATAAACAAGTGAAGTGTGATCTTTTGTTATTTAAGTGCTCTATGATATACTGGTAAACTTGACCTAATTAAATTAACTATCATTAAATAAGCCATCTATTGTCCAGTATGGAACTATTAGGATGCACCGGAAATAATAAAGATGTCATAAAATAAGGAATAATTGACTTTGTTAAGGCGGCTCACGATACGTCTGCTGATTTTGTTTTCGGACTGAAATTGTCAGTTTCAATGTTTTCCTTCCTTTCGCCATGTGTGTCATGATTGAATTTATCGAACAATATAATAAGAACAAATACTGTCATGACTGAATCTATCGAACAATATAATAAGAACAAATACTGTCATGATTGAATCTATCGAACAATATAATAAGAACAAATACTGTCATGATTGAATCTATCGAACAATATAATAAGAACCAATACTGTCATGACTGAATCTATCGAACAATATAATAAGAACCAATACTGTAATGACTGAATCTATCGAACAATATAATAAGAACCAATACTGTCATGACTGAATCTATCGAACAATATAATAAGAACCAATACTGTAATGACTGAATCTATCGAACAATATAATAAGAACAAATACTGTCATGACTGAATCTTATCGAACAATATAATAAGAACAAATACTGTCATGATTGAATCTATCGAACAATATAATAAGAACCACATTACTGGGTTCATGGTGACTGAATCTATCGAACAATAGAATAAGAATCTTCAATACTGTAATGACTGAATCTAACTGAATAATATAATAAGCAAACTCAATACTGTCATGCACTGAATCTATCGAACAATATAATAATAACACAATACTGTAATGACTGAATCTATCGAACAATATAATAAGAACAAATACTGTCATGACTGAATCTATCGAACAATATAATAAGAACAAATACTGACATGATTGAATCTATCGAACAATATAATAAGAACCAATACTGTTTTGTTGAAACCAATCAACTTTTCAGAGTTAAATTTTGTTTGTTTTCAAAGTGTGCCTTCATAAGTATTGTGCAAATGTTTGAATGTTCTAGCAGTCAAGTTATGCATGATAAAAGGTATATAACATTTTGTATAAAATACTTTCATTTTAAGACACATATAATTAGGGCCGCGTATGTTGCAATGAGGTGTAAATACATGGGGTGGCATTTGCTTGAACTATCGGGCTCAATATGGCTTTCATGATGTGCTATAAAATGTTCAGGAACTGATATGAGATGACCCGTTATTTAAAGATAGCCAGAGGTCACCATGTATCAAAGATATTCTGGTGGTGGCTCAGGTGACAAATATTTCATCCTTTCAAGAACACACATACACACACACACACACACACACACACACAAACACACACACAATTGCGTATAGAAGAAATAACTACTAAGAAACACATTGTCCTATATCTTGTTTTATTTTATCTTGCGTTGTCATTTACAAGTTAGACAAAATAATGTCACGAGTCTACTACTGTACTTATTGGGGCCGGATGGTATTGTGGTAAAATGCTCGACTGTCCAGGGTCAAAGTCTCCCGTGTTGCTTGCAAGGCCACTGCACTATCGGCTATGGCGGGGATGAAAGAAGGACAACATAAAACAGTGTTACTAGTGGTTTATAGGAACTAAGATATTTCATCTCATCCTCTCAGGGACTTCTCCCTCACACACACACACACACACACACACACACACACACACACACATATATATATATATATATATATATATATATATATATATATATACACACAGTGTATTTATTGACAATTTCATTTCTCTAGGCGAGTGTCTACTGTAGTAAGTGACATTTCCAATTGTATTTTCTTTCTATGAAAATGTCTACAATACTACTGTATACAATATTACTGTGTACAATATTACTGTGTACAATATTACTGTGCACAATATTACTGTGTACAATATTACTGTGCACAATATTACTGTGCACAATATTACTGTGCACAATATTACTGTGCACAATATTACTGTGCACAATATTACTGTGTACAATATTACTGTGTACAATATTACTGTACACAATATACGACTAGTGCACCATATAATTTTTTTTACAAAATGTATCTCACATTGTCACAAAAATGATTTCTAGTCTGACGTGCCTAATACATGATTCTAATGAAATAAAGATGGTGGGGGAGGGGGATAGGCGAATACAGGATGTTTAAGAGTGACAGAAAGATACAGACAGAATAAGGGACAGAATGAGTTGGGAATAATTCAGAAACAATATGATATAGAGACATCCAAAGAGTAAGAGAGAGGGAGAGAGTAAGAAGAAGAATATCGAGAGAAAGGTTTTTATAAAGTCGAGATATATCCACTCTATATCAAGTATTTCTATTTACTGCAGTAATGTTGTGAAAAATTGTATTTGTTAACTCCCTTGAGTCGTGTAATCGAGTGAGTAATGGGGCGTTCAAACAATGATGCTATCATCATGGATTGTTTTAACTTATATGCTCCCTATGTGACCTTCAATGATATTGACTGCAGCAATAAATATACAAATATACAAACTTACCCTTTTTATAATCCGTATAGTAAGGAAATTTCAACTAGATCCACACAATAAGCTAATCACATTGTTTGTTTATATCCCGAAGTTCAAGCAAAAACATATTTCTATATTAACTCATTATAATAATCCGAAGTCTCATTGGTTCATTTTATTTTACATCAGCTCATTTGAACCAATGCAATAAAGTGTTTCAATTTTTTTCTTTTTATTGCACATGCATCGCTTCATCTAAGAACCAACTTGTGTTTTGTTGAATCTGCCACACCGCCTATGTTCTGTTCTATGCCACAGTATTGTTCTATCTGCCCCACACTAGTCTCCACATGTTAAAGTGCTATCCCTTGCAACAGTTTAGCAGTAGTTTCACGTGCTGTCTCGTCTGTCAAGTCCATTGACTTGTTTACATCTCTGCTGCACTGACCTACGTAGCGATTGTCTCGGCATGTATGGAGGAGACTCGCCACGCTCACGATCCACACTGGCAGCAGACGATAGTTTCTGACATAGCGATGGGAGAGCGCGTGCCGCGCACGTGTCGCTAATCATTTCTCTCGCACAAAGATTTATTATAACCCAGTTCATCTCCTTTAGCGTTTAGCTGTTTAGATTTCCCGATTATTCATACTAATAGATATGTAATGTAATTAAATAAATAAAGTTTATTTACTTGGGTAGTCATTCATAGGTTTGTCAGCTGACATACAGCGATGTTCAAAGTACTAACCATGCGATTACAAGAACAATTATTCAATTTGCAAGTACGAGTACAAGTATATGTTATTTTAATTTCAATCAAGAGTACCATTAAAAGTATCCAAGGTACGAACGAATGCAAGTACACATATTTTTTCAATTGGTACTACGAGTACTAGTACCCAAGGTGCAGGTACGAGAACAAGTACTCCAAAAATGTACAAGTGCCCCATCTCTACTGAACTAGTCATGTACTTTGAGAAATATTTGGGTACCTTAGCGGGAAAGTCTTGTCCTTCAAACAATAGCGGTCTTCACAAACACTTTTCTTGTCTTTGGAGCTATCTCTAAAATAATACGGGCCTGTTAAAATCACTTATAATGATACTATGTTTGACATACACAGACAGCATTTCGTCATTATTATAAGCATTGTGTTTGGCATAAGTAGGTAGCATAACGCCTTGAGTCCAAGCTTACTTTTTCAATCTTATATCTTATTCTCAACATTAATTTGATTTTGCGAAGTTCATTTTAAGTATAAAAATGTATTGATGTAATGCTTATTCATTTGGAAACTATTAAAATACATGTCGAAATTTTTCAAAGACATTTCGTTATTATTAGAAAACATCGCTCACAACCGAAACAATAAAATGAAAACTAGACAAATTGTCAGTCATTTGAGAGTTAAAAACATCACGTGCTACAAGATTTTCAATAATTGTTTCCTTATTGTTCCTGTCCAACCTATTGTTCCAGTCCTACTTATTGTTCCAGTCCTACTTATTGTTCCAGTACTACTTATTGCTCCAGTCAAACTTATTGCTCCAGCCATACTTATTGCTCCAGTCCTACTTATTGTTTCAGTCCTACTTATTGCTCCAGTCCTACTTATTGTTCCAGTCCTACTTATTGTTGCTGTCAAACTTATTGTTTCAGTCCTACTTATTGTTCCAGTCCTACTTATTGCTCCAGTCCTACTTATTGCTCTAGTCAAACTTATTGTTCCAGTCCTACTTATTGCTCCAGTCCTACATATTGTTCCTGTCAAACTTATTGTTCCAGTCCTACTTATTGCTCCAGTCCTACTTATTGTTCCTGTCAAACTTATTGTTCCAGTCCTACTTATTGCTCCAGTCCTACTTATTGCTCCAGTCCTACTTATTGTTCCTGTCAAACTTATTGTTCCAGTCCTACTTATTGCTCCAGTCCTACTTATTGTTCCTGTCAAACTTATTGTTCCAGTCCTACTTATTGCTCCAGTCCTACTTATTGCTCCAGTCCTACTTATTGCTCCAGTCCTACTTATTGCTCCAGTCCTACTTATTGCTCCATCCTACTTTACTTTCATCGATAATGTAGGCCTACCAGAAATAATTGACCGAAACGTACGAAAACCTACTTATAGATGTTTACAGTACGGCTGTATTTACTTTTATTTTAAATGATTCCCGTCCGCCTAGCACATTGAAGTATAGTTCACGTCCACCTAACACATTGAAGTGAAGTATAGTTCACGTCCACCTAGCACAATGAAGTATAGTTCACGTCCACCTAGCACAATGAAATATAGTTCACGTCCACCTAGCACATTGAAGTATAGTTCATAAACCATGACCGGACACGTTCACCTAGCACATTGAAGTATAGTTCACGTCCACCTAGCACATTGAAGTATAGTTCACGTCCACCTAGCACAATGAAGTATAGTTCACGTCCATCTAGCACATTGAAGTATAGTTCACGTCCACCTAGCACATTGAAGTATAGTTCATAAACCATGACCGGACACGTCCACCTAGCACATTGAAGTATAGTTCACGTCCACCTAGCACATTGAAGTGAAGTTCATAAACCATGACCGGACACGTCCACCTAGCACATTGAAGTATAGTTCATAAACCATGACCGGACACGACAACAAGTATTGTCATCATCCATTATGTAAATTTCATGTACTAAGTACGTTCTGCCGTAAATCGTTAAATGCCACATACTATGTACGTAGTACCATACACCCCTAAACGTCATTACTATAATCTTGTACCGTAACCACTAACTGACATGTACTATGCACGCTAAATAGTTCTGTCACCAACGCCATTGATTAAGTAATGACAGTTTGCAGAGACAGCCATGTAATGTCAAACAGTCATGACACCATTTTTAGACATTAATAAAATTGGAACAACTATATGTTATTACTATTTCTTGTTGCTGTACCTATCCAATGTATAAGTAAATTGTGTGACAGTTATACACAGTAAAGTACATCTATATGGCCTACTAGCTGAACAGGTCCGGTACTCTGACCGGCTATTAGGCACGCAGATGGAGTTGAAAATGGTGATATATATTCGAGCGCTTTAACAATCAATCTATAAACAAAAATAGCATTTCTATCTACTCGAAGTGGCCCCAAAGGACATGAACAGATTATTGTAGCCAAAACACATTTAAGGGACACTTAATAATACATCAAATAAGTTCATATTTTATATAGTTCATCCCAAAGAAAATAATCCTCATTATGGGCATAAAATCTTAACAAAAACAACCCCCGACCATTAAACTTTGAATCTAACATCCAACTATTTCTTCTATTTCCAATTCTCTTCCACTTAGCCCCACACCCATCCTTCCCTCCCTTCCCCGCCCGCAAACCCCCTCCCACTTAAGACATGCTCGAATCGCAGTGGGTCTCAATGTACATACAACAAACCCTGTTAACAATACCACGTGACACTTCTCCCTACCCCCCCCCTGTTAAACGCTCCTTTCCCAACCCTACACCCCCATTCCAACAATTCTTTTTTTATAATTTTATAATTGATCATGTTTAACATGACGTATTAAAAAAAAGAGAGAAGTGAGGTTAAAAAAAATAGCGGTGTTGTATCTCGAATCGTCTGCTTGACTCCCCTCCCCCTTTCCGCAACCATTAAAAATCTTAATTCATTAATAAGAAATCCTTGTTGTGTTTAGAATTCCCCAGCATTTCATTTTTATTCAGGAACGATTCATTTGATGAACAAAATGCGCACCAAACATACTCTCATTTAGCAAACATTGTCTCTTTTCAGTTTCTATAATTTTGGAATTCCCCAGAATATTTTTATAGAGACGGTCGATGACGCGCGCTGTTTTTTTTTACTCCGCGAAGGTGTGACGTAGAACTCAGACCTTTTTTTTTAGCGATGTACGCTTTCAACTCGTGCGGTGCCGTGTATTTGTAACGTGCAGACATGTGGCTTTTATTGCCATGAACATCCTATACACTGCACGGTGTGAAGGTCTGTCGGTCTATGTTAAACGATTACGATTATGTATATAGATTCTTTGTGTATGTATAGACATGTACATGCAAAGAATTCAATAGTTTCTAGGAATATATGTGTAGAAATATAATTCTAGATCTCAACAAAATGTATATGTGATGTAAAGTATTAGTCGTTTAAAACACAACTATTTCTATTTTAACGTGGTATATCACAATGCACCTCACGTGGTATATCACAATGTACCTCGAAATGAGATGCGCCTTGGCTCGTGAAAACGTTATGTTTATATCGTCATTATGGCAGCTGGACAACACAGCCTGTATATTGAAGACAACGGGTGGGTGCTGTCTGAAAATTAGCATTCTACATTGGAAATAAACACATTTTTTAAACACACAAAAAGACCTCCCTTTTAGGAAATATGACATATTTTTTATGAAATAACTGGAAAAATTTTCTCCTATAATTTTAAAGTATATAGTAAATTATATATCCACCATTCTTTAATATAAAGTTCAGCCAGCAGGATTCTTAAAACATAATTTAATTTTGTATCTGTTCAAATATAATAGCTCACTGTACGATGCTGATTTTCACCGACTCACCAATATAAGTATCAATATTTCTCTAAACTGTCGATTTCTATTTTGGACTAATCGATTTCTCTCTCTGATAAGTAAACATAACAGACAGTATGAAATGCTAGAAATGTGGTTATAATTGGAGTCTAAAGATGCGGGGAAAGAATTCGGAAATGGGATCGAATTCTGAATTAACCTAAAAAGTTTTGATATTTCTTATTAACGATGATTTACAGTTCACCAGAACGTATCTCTGGAGTTAGAGAAGGCTGTAACACGTTGTGTGACGTGGTGAAATTATTTTATCTCTGGAGTTAGAGAAGGTTGTAATACGTTGTGTGACGTGGTGAAATTATTTTATCTCTGGAGTTAGAGAAGATTGTAACACGTTGTGTGACGTGGTGAAATTATTTTATCTCTGGAGTTAGAGAAGGTTGTAATACGTTGTGTGACGTGGTGAAATTATTTTATCTCTGGAGTTAGAGAAGGTTGTAACACGTTGTGTAAGGTGGTAAAATAATTTTCTTCAAAAGTTTTTGCACCACGTCGGAGTTCATTTTTAACAGCCAAACATTGTCGAATAAAATTACAATATGATTTTTATTGACTACAAATGTTGGTCTCAGCATTTATTAGAAATGTCAGTTACATCAATGATTACAAACAGTGGCGTATGAAGGGTGTTGTGTGTTCTTGGTCACACAGGGCGCCGAACTAGAAAGGGAAACCAAAAGAGCACTGTTAAATGTTTGTATGCACTTTTCAGATTAGCATGAGGGCTCTAAAATTGTAACTCGCACATGGCACCACATAAGCTGGCTACGGCTCTGACTACAAATTTCGGTTACAACAATGACTACAAATGTCAGGTAACACAATGACTACAAATGTCTGTTACAACAATGACTACAAATTTCAGTTAACACAATGACTACAAATGTCAGGTAACACAATGACTACAAATGTCTGTTACAACAATGACTACAAATTTCAGTTAACACAATGACTACAAATGTCGGTCACAACAATGACTTCAAATTTCAGTTACAACAATGACTACAAATGTCGGTCACGACAATGACTACTAATGTCAGTTAGAAGAATGATTACAAATGTCACTTACAACAATGACTACAAATGTCGGTAAAAACAATGACTACAAATGTCGGTCACAACAATGACTACAAATGTCAGTTACAACAATGACTACAAATGTCGGTTACAACAGTGACTACAAATGTCACTTAACACAATGACTACAAATGTCGGTTAACACAATGACTAAAAATGTCACTTGACACAATGACTACAAATGTCAGTTACAACATTGACTACAAATGTCACTTAACACAATGACTACAAATGTCGGTTAACACAATGACTAAAAATGTCACTTGACACAATGAGCAGCGGTAACGAACCGTTTGAAGTCGGGCCGAAGATTTCTTTCAGACCAGCATAGAAATTTTTCATGTCGTGCTTGTCAGCAAAGGCCTGAATCTCATCTGCCCTGTTGCTCAGCCGTGTGTCTTGCATCTGGCGGAGTTTGAGTTGACAGGTTCTGCGCGTGTTGCTCAAAGCAACTTTCTTGGCCACAGACCCAGCGTCGTCCAAGTGTGTTTTGTGTGCGCGGTATTTCTCATCAAAAAGTAGCTTGATCTCCGCGCTGTTGTCGTCAAACCAATCCCGGTGGTGCCTGGGAGAAGGCCCCAGAAGTTCAGCGGCGGTGCTGTAGACGGTTTCGCGTAGTTTGGCCCAGGTTTCTTCCACGCTCAGGTTGTTCAGCTTCAACGAGTCTAGGCGTTCTTCCAGTGTCTGTTTTAGTGACTGCCTGATGGTTTCATCACTAAGTTTGTTAACGTTTAGTCGCTTCGGTGGCTTTGCTCCCTGAGGTCGTCTCTTAGGCAGGATGCGGATATTCATCTTAGACATAATTAGACGGTGAACACAATGACTACAAATGTCAGGTAACACAATGACTACAAATGTCGGTTACAACAATGACTACAAATTTCAGTTAACACAATGACTACAAATGTCAGTTACAACAATGACTACAAATGTCGGTTACAACAATGACTACAAATTTTAGTTAACACAATGACTACTAATGTCAGTTACAACAATGACTACAAATGTCAGTTACAACAATGACTTCAAATGTCAGTTAAAAGAATGATTACAATGGTCAGTTATAACAATAACTACAACTGTTAGCTACACCAATGACAACACATCTTGGTCTCCAAGTTGACAACGAGTTTCACCAACTGTCAAATTCATAATCTATTATTCAATAAGATCAAGGTATTGTAATACATCAACAAACTATTTCTACTTTATAAAACCATCTTTGTTTTTTTTATCAGGTTAATATTCTGTCATAGTATTGCTGGTGTAGCTCTATAATAACGTATTCTGTATCAACTCCTATTTTCTTAATAACGTTCATTTAAAATATTTCTTTCAAAAAAGAAAACCTTTAAATCATTAGTTTCAATTACATTTTACCTTGGGGGAGCTACCATCTCCTACCAAGCGCGTCCCCAGCTGGAGGATAGGGGAAAGACCCTTAGATATAAGGGTCAGCCGTGAATACTAAATAAGCGGTCGCGGACCAACTGGTTTGCTGTCACGGAGGGTGAGGTGAAGTATCCCGTGGTAAGGATACCTTTATAAAAATGCCTCAAAAACCCTAAGAAAGGACAGCAAAAAGCGAACATAGATTGCTCAAACTCTAAACCCGGTCAGATGAGGCCGTTAGCTAGGGATTGCAGACATCTAGGAGAGAAAACTCCGAAATTAAATCAACTGCTGCCTTGCAGATGGTCTTGGCTGACCAAAGGCTATGGAAGCAAATCCAGAAAAACAGCAGGCTGAAGACGGAGGCAGTAGGCCTTAATGGCGCAAAACATACAGCCACGCAACCTCGACGAATATGGAGGAAAAAAACCCGCAAAATAGATATGGCGTCCTGCCTGTGGAATCCCGCCGCGCAGGTAGGGGGCCGGGCTCTCCACCTCGAAGGAGCCCACCCAAGCGAGCTAATGGTTCTTCCTCCTCTGCCTGTAGAGTCAGGAGCAGAGGAAAGGAAGCAAACTCTACTGACTCCAAACAAGATAAACACGTACTGACATCCTCCAATGGAACGCAGAAGGAATACAAAAAAAAGGAGGCCCTAAAAGTATTCCTCTATCAACAAAAAGTAGATATTGCCTGCATTCAAGAATCCCACCTAAATAACAACATACGCTTTTCTATTAGAGGATACACCTGTTATAGACAAGATAGAGACAATCGACCAAAAGGAGGAGTGATTACACTAGTTAAGAATGATATCCCCATTACAGATATCAACATACCTCCCTCTAGTGACACAGAATTCCTGGGCACTAAGCTTCTACTCCCAGAAGGAAATATAAGCCTATTCAACTTGGAACTTGACCGGATACAACTCCCTTATGGTGAAGAAAGCATTGTTGTGGGTGATATGAATAGTCACTCACAAAGCTGGGGGTACCCAGACCTAAACGCCAGAGGAGAAGAAATCGAAGAATGGCAAGGAGAAAATAGGCTGACCTTACTAAATAAACCAGATGACAAGCCATCCTTTTATTCCAGAACTTGGCTAACGTCAACTACCCCAGACATTGCCTTCGCCACAAATAATATCTCTATAGGCAGCAAGAGACAAGTTATGGATCAACTGGCAACAAGTGACCACAGACCAATAATAATCACCTTCAAAAGAAAACACTGCCCATATAATAACACACTGTACCCCAGATGGAACTACAAGAAAGCTAACTGGGACCTTTTCCAAAATCTCACAGACAACTATTCTGCCCTAATCAATTGCAAAACCAATAAAATCAACTCATCCTACTCTGCACTGTCCAAAGCGATACTAAGAGCAGCAAAAGAATCTATTCCAAAAGGAGCAAGGCAAAACTACATTCCTAACTGGTCTGAACACCTCCAAGAGCTCCACGATAATGCAGCTGAAGCCAGAAACATAGTAGAAAACATGCCTACCATTGAAAACAACATTCAACTCAAGGCAGCAAATGCAACATACCAAAAAGAATACCAAAAGGCAATTAGAAAAAGCTGGCATGAGAAAACAGAAGGCCTAAACTACGACAAAGAAGGACATAAGCTCTGGGACATAGCCAAGTGCCTAAACCAAGAAGAAAACAGGGCAGCCCAAATTGATTTAGAAGCTGACAATAAAGAATTAACTGGCAAAGAAGCTGCTCAAGAACTTATGACCAACTTCAAAAATGCAGGATCAATAAATATCAGCAAAGAACGGTCCGGAGAAGTCAATGGTGAGATCCTCAGAAATGAACAATCCGACCCACCACCCCGACATGAGTGCATGACTAAATCGCTCACGAAAAAAGAACTTGAAGATGCCCTAAAAACCCTGAAACCAAAACAGGTCCCAGGCCTAGACAAAATCACAAATGCCATGCTTACCCACTTAGGCCCAAAAACCAAAAAGAAACTATTACAGCTATTCAACACCAGCTGGAAAAAGGGGAAAATTCCAACCATTTGGAAAAAAGCTATCATGGTACCCATCCATAAAAAAGGGAAGCCCCCGAACAAAGCAGACAGCTACCGACCTATAAGCCTAACAAGCTGTGTATGCAAATTAATAGAAAAAAATTATTAACAAAAGGCTAACCTGGTTTCTAGAAACTAATAGTCTACTAACCCAGGAACAAGGAGGTTTCAGAAGGTACCGATCTACAGAAGACCAAATAGCTTTCATCACACAAGAGATAGAAGACGGATTTCAAGAAAAGAAGCACACAACCATAGTATGGGTGGACCTGGAAAAGGCTTTTGATAAAGTGTGGCAAGAAGGGCTAATTCTAAAATTAATACAAAATAATATCTCCAATAGGATGCTCAACTGGATAAAAGAATATGTGTCGAACCGAAAAGCCACTGTACGCATGCATGGATACAGAAGCAACACTGAACTCATAAAAAATGGCGTTCCCCAGGGAGGGGTGCTGTCTCCCACACTCTTCCTGATTTATATAAACGACATAAAAGAAACCTTGCCCAGAAAAGTAAAATGCAGCATGTATGCAGATGACCTTGCCCTAATAAGCACTGAAGAATCCGTAGGAACATCTAAATTCAGACTCCAAGACTCACTAAAACAACTAGAAAAATGGATAGAGAGCTGGGGAATGAAAGTCAACGAAAACAAAACTCAAAACACAATATTTACACTTTCAACAAAGCAAAAACAGATAAAGCTTACCTTAAAAAATTCTCCAGTTGAAATAAACAACAACCCAGTCTACTTAGGTGTCACCTTCGACCCTAGACTCACATGGTCTAAACAAATAGAAGTAACTCAGTCCAAAGGGATAAAACACATAAATCTAATGAAGAAACTAGCTGGCACAGACTGGGGAGCGAACATGTCTGTCCTAAAAAAAACCTACACCAGCTACGTAAGACCCAGCCTGGAGTATGGAGCCACTGCATGGGGAACAGCAGCCAAAACAAGTTTAAAAAAGCTGGACAAAGTTCAAAACATTGGGCTACGAATAATGACAGGAGGTATGAGGTCAACGCCAATCACAACCATGGAAAGTATAACATCTCTCCAAACTATTGAAGAAAGAAGGGAAAACAAAATACTCTCTCAATACACAAAAATCGAAACACTGGAAAACCACCCGCTTAACAAGAGAGTACAAAAGTCTAACTCTACTCAAAGATTGCAAAGATCAAACTTCATTACAGCAGCTAGAAAATTAAAAAAAAAATACAACCTGGATACAGTATTCCTAAATAAAACAAAACCTTACAGTGACTTGCCCCCTTGGGACACCTTCCGTCCAATAACCACGAGAGACTCCCTAGCTGGAATAAAAGAAAAATCTAAATATGATACAAACACTCTCTCTGCAATGGCAATGAACGAAATAAACAAACTCTACCCCAGTTCTCTATGGATAAGAGCATTCACAGATGGTTCCTCGCAAACAAACTGCCAGAATGGAGGTGCTGGAATCTATATAGAATGGCCAAATGGAGAAATAATGGTACATAGTATGCCCACTGGGAAAACTTCAGACTCTTTCAAAGCCGAAAAAGAAGCAATTGAAGAAGCTGTCAACATACTCACAAACTCCTCACCAAACAGCAACATAGTCATACTCACAGATGCCAAAATTATACAGACTCTGCAGGATCCTCACTACACTCAATTTACCCAGCTCAGAACAGCTCTTCATAAACTAATCCAAAACTCAAAGGAAAAAGTTCTGCAACGGATACCAGGACACTCCAAAATAAAGGGAAATGAGATTGCTGACCAATTGGCAAAATCTGGCAGCAAAGAAATACAAGTAGATGTCCCCCTAAATGCAGAAGAAATGAAGAGCTGTATAAAAAATCAAATCCAACAAAAATGGATGAATAATCACCCAGATCATGACAAAAACGACCCCTACTATAATCTTCCCAGACAAGCCCAAAATATTATCTTCAGACTCAGAACTGGGCACAACAGACTAAGACAACACATGTTCCGAAGGCTAGGCATTGGAAACAGTGAGGACTGCCCATGTGGGATGTCTCCAGAGAATGCAGAACATGTTCTCCAAACATGCCCTTTTCATGACACAGCTCGCAACAGGTTCTGGCCACAGATGACCTCCCTCAATCAAAAACTGTATGGGAGCGAGACGGACATGGATGCCACCGTGCAGTTCATTATAGCTATAGGCCTGGTTGTTTGAAATCCTCCATAATCATATATCGAGAACAAAGAAGAAGAAGAATTACATTTTACAAAATAGAAAAGATTATTTTTATTTTTACTTAAGAAAATCAATACTTTTCTGATTTTTTTAGAGCAAATTTAAGAATTTGATTCACAATATGAAATTTAAAAAAAAAATCAGACAGTTAAACTTCAGACAATGAAGTCACTATGATGAATGCCTGGGGTACATAAAATTTCCGTTTTATTGCATTTGACTGACAATACAATTGATTTCTGCATCAGCTCTCCCAGGTATAATTTGAACAGAGAAAAAAGAGCATGTAATGAAATCAGCCAAGTGTGGCGAGCCATAGATTTCCTGTCATTATCATAGAGTCATGACTTGTGATGGTTAAAGGCAAGGGAAATAACTCTTGTTATTTAGACACGTCACGGTCAAGTCAAACTGTTGTCTTTTCTTTTTTTATTTTAGATATGAAAGTTGAAAGAAAACAAAATTGGTTCACTCAAATGGTAGATCGAATCCCCCCACCCACACACACACACAAATACTTTGATAACTACTTTACAGCAATGACTTTAGTGTGTTGACAATAGTCCGTGCATTTAGTTTGCATGCTGTGGGCTGTACTCACTCACAGTCTCAGTCTGACCATAACGTTTATAAAGAACTCACATTACAGAAGTTGTGTATATAGGTACAGATTAAATTGTTTATGCTGTTGTGATTAACGAAGAAAGAAAGTGAAGTTGTGACAATAAGTTTTACGAGCTGTACCCTGCAAAGCTTTTGCATGAAGATAGACTATTGTAAAACCAGTGCCCAACCTAGGGATTAAGGGGCCCGGGGGCTTGGCCTCTTTAGGGGCCCCTGCATTTTGACGTTCGATACCATGACATGAGAGTAATTAACTTAATATTTAATGTAAAAAAAATTCTGGGGGCTCTCCTCAAGCTGGGCCCGGTGGTGCTTTCGATTTTGGACCCCCTCCCCCACCCTAGGTACGCCTCTGTGTTCAGCTTTGATAAAATAAATATTTTCAAAAAAGTTTTTTTTTTTTTTTAAGTTATGAAATACCTAATTAGTTGTTGTTTCTTTTTCTTACAACATCCTAAACAATAAATAACTTCAATAAAAAATTGTCAAAGAGAGGTATCGAACCTGGATAGTCAGAATAAAAATAAAACCCCAAGTTGCTTAGCCATTCAGCCACCACGTCACACAATCATAGTGTACCCTGCAAAGCATTTGCATAGAGATAGACTATTGTTCATCCAGTGCCAAACCTAGGGATTTGGGGGCCCGGAGGCTTGGCCTCTTTTGGGGCCCCTGCATTTTGACATTCGATACCATGACATGAGATTATGTACTTAATATTTAATGTCAAAAATAATTTTGGGGGCTCCCCTCAAGCTGGGGCCCGGGGTACAATGCTAGGCTTTTGCACGAAGATAGACTATTGTAAAGCCAGTGCCAAACCTAGGGATTTGTGGGCCCTGGGGTTTGGCCTGCATTTTGACATTTGTGATACATATCTAAACATTAACACATCCATGTGATAAGTTATGTGATACATATATAAACATTAACACATACATGTGATTAATATGTCTTATCATTACAGTTTACATACACACTCATATGACTATTTCTCTTATTGGTGTTTTAACATCTTCACCAAACTGCAGTGCTGTTATTTGAGTGACACTAAAAAAAAATAAATCCTACACACACATTGTCTTAACAATCGGTGTTTGTTGTTTAGTTAACTTAAAACTCTATATGAATAAAGTTGTTGATTGTGTGTATACGAATTAAGTTTTGATCTTGCGTTTAAGAATAAAATTGTTGATCTTGTTTACATGAATTAATTTCTTGATCTTACGTCATCTTATGTCATCTAAAGAAGCCTCACTCGCACGAGAGATGATAACTAGATACAGTGTAAAATTCAGAAATCTCTTGCAAACCAATAAGCTAAGAGTGCATGGGTTGAATCGATTCTGTGTTTCTCTAGACAAGTCGATTCCAATACAATCAATCTTTCAATCTCCCCAAAGGGCAGAGCTTGTATTCCTCTGGTATATCTGACGAGACACACATTAAATAAACTTAATATTACAAAGTACTGTACATCTAGAATATTGGTTATCCCTGTTGTTGCCACAAGAGAGGTGTTATGTTGATCCAGCTATCCAGTGCGGCACTTAAGTTTGCGATATTCATTTACATATATAAACAGTTAAACAGTTTTTAATAAAGATTTATAAATGTAATGAAAACAAAAAACTATTGTAGATTATACTCAAATGCAGTATTTACATTTTGTTAAATAAACTACTTAAGTACCTTTGTACGACTATAAAGGTATTCTAAAGTAGGATGTGTTAAATGGAACTACTACTCGATATTGGCGCCAATGATTTTGTTGTTTTTAGAGCATTTTCGAAAAAAAAATGCTCTATTGTCCCCGTTTTGTCTGTCCGACCGTCGTCCGTGTACACCCTAGATCTCAACAACCATAAGTCCTAGACCCATGATGTATATATCATTTTGTAGGTCTTGGCCTGCCAAGAAATGACTTTTTTCCATTTCGCGATCTGACCTCTCAGGGCCGTAAAAGGGGCCTTATTACAGTTTTTTACTATATAAGCTATATTAATAAAGGAGCGCTATATCTCAGCAACTATAAGTCCTAGACCCATGATGTATATATCATTTTGTAGGTCTTGGCCTGCCATGTGTACATCAAAAGTTTATTTTGCGATAGGACCTCTGAGGGCCGGGCTTCAGGGCTCTTAAGGGGCTTATATATTATATATACACCTTGTACTGCAGTACGTAGTTTCACCAAGATTTATTAAGAAACTCATCAAATGAAATAGTAAGCTTGTGTTCTGAGTTTAATTGAAAGTATCAGAGCTATGCAACAATTGACGGAGTTTTCGGACGATTAAATGACTATAATTTCGAATGTTTTCAATTATGAGTCCTATTTCAGTAACCACAAACCACTTGTAGTTAGATTTAAGAGACAATATTTTTTTTCAAATATAAAGAAACGTCTTTATAATTTATTTTTACAGATATATGCATTACACAATTGAATTTATAAACATTTCCAAAATTTACAAATATTTACTGAAAGATAGCATACGTACTGATACATAACATGAAAATGCGCTAACACGTCCTGTGTCCAGAATGGAACTGGCTTAATTGCTTGTTTTCTTTTGCATTTTAATAAAAGCTTATGTTTTTTTTTTATTTATTTTATCTATTTTTTCTGGAGACGGGTGGTCGTGCGGTGTATAGCGCTCGACTGTCGACCACCGGAGGTCCCGGGTTAGAAGCACAGTGAGACCCTTGGGATTTTTTCAGGTCCTGGTGATAGTCCCCAAGTCCACTCTGCTTTAAATGGGTACCTGACTTTAAGTTGGGCCAAGGTTATAGAAACAGATGAATTCTATACTTCATCAACTCCGATTGCCCGTTAGGGTTAAGGGAACTAATTATCAGACTAAATGGAATATGTTTAATATTGTTATGCAAAGTATTTAACTCTCTAATATTATTATGCAAAGTATTTAACTGTGAGTGAAATTAACCCTGGATTATATTTCATTATATCTAGGGTAAAAACTGAAAGTGAGATAAACAAGTTATCAAACATACGAACCTACAATTTCTAGTTGATAATCTATCTATAGTGTTATTACAGTGTATTCATGAGAAAAATGAAGAAAACATTAACCATAATGCGTACTTCTCAAGTTTCTGTTGTTATTTTTCTTTTATCTATTTCAGAGATGTAACTTTGTTTACATCGCTGTTTTGATCTCACCCCCACCTTCTCTTGTCAAATTACAAAACATCTGAAGAGAACTGAAAGTAAAATCCAGGAAACTCTCAAAGCAACTTGTTTTTATTCAAGCTAATGTCATCATGTACCACTTTACCTTGAGGCTTTTTTTTACTCTCTGAGTTTTCAACAACCTTAACACCCGATCTATGTGAGATGAAATAAAAATAAGATTAGAAATTATTTAGAATAAAATTATTGGCTTGTACTTCTGTTAATTATTAAGTTACAAATTTAAACAAAAAGATCTTGGTATGTGGATGAGATATGAATTTAAACAGAAATTTAAGAGATTAAAATTGTATTCTTTTTTTTAAAGAAAATATTTGTTTAATTCCCCCACCCCTAATAGAATTTTGTAAACAACTTTAAAATTTTCTGCTCACCTTTAGATCTAAAAACTATTATTCATATTCTTTGACTAAACTTCAAACAATATATAACCTCTTTAATTTTAGTTTTCTTTTGATTTATATTATTCTAATTCGTTTCTCGCCTCATTTCTATAGTCCAGCATAATATAAAAAACTATGGGTTGGCAGAAAACTGTTTGATAGACACTTGCTAGCAGATTAGAGCTTGGTGGCACAACGTAGGTTGGTAGAACTGGGGTTGGCACTATATAGGTTGATAGAACTGGGGTTGGCAAAATATAGGTTGGTGGATCTGGGGTTGGCACAATATAGGTTGGTGGAACTGGGGTTGGCACTATATAGGTTGATAGAACTGGGGTTGGCACAATATAGGTTGGTGGAACTGGGGTTGGCAAAATATAGGTTGGTGGAAATGGCGTTGGCACAATATAGGTTGATAGAACTGGGGTTGGCAAAATATAGGTTGGTGGAACTGGGGTTGGCACAATATAGGTTGGTAGAACTGGGGTTGGCAAAATATAGGTTGGTGGAATTGGGGTTGGCAAAATATAGGTTGATAGAACTGGGGTTGGCAAAATATAGGTTGGTGGAACTGGGGTTGGCAAAATATAGGTTGGTGGAACTGGGGTTGGCAAAATATAGGTTGGTGGATCTGGGGTTGGCACAATATAGGTTGGTAGAACTGGGGTTGGCACTATATAGGTTGATAGAACTGGGGTTGGCACAATATAGGTTGGTGGAACTGGGGTTGGCAAAATATAGGTTGGTGGAACTGGCGTTGGCACAATATAGGTTGATAGAACTGGGGTCGGCAAAATATAGGTTGATAGAACTGGCGTTGGCACTATATAGGTTGGTGGAACTGGGGTTGGCACTATATAGGTTGGTGGAACTGGGGTTGGCAAAATATAGGTTGATAGAACTGGGGTTGGCACAATATAGGTTGGTAGAACTGGGGTTGGCACAATATAGGTTGGTGGAACTGGGGTTGGCACAATATAGGTTGGTGGAACTGGGGTTGGCACAATATAGGTTGGTGGAACTGGGGTTGGCAAAATATAGGTTGGTGGAACTGGGGTTGGCAAAATATAGGTTGGTGGAATTGGGGTTGGCAAAATATAGGTTGGTGGAACTGGGGTTGGCAAAATATAGGTTGGTGGAACTGGGGTTGGCAAAATATAGGTTGATAAAACTGGGATTGGCACTATATAGGTCGGTGGAACTGGGGTTGGCAAAATATAGGTTGGTGGAACTGGGGTTGGCACAATATAGGTTGATAGAACTGGGGTTGGCACAATATAGGTTGGTAGAACTGGGGTTGGCACAATATAGGTTGGTAGAACTGGGGTTGGCACAATATTGGCTGGTAGAACTGGGGTTGGCACTATATAGGTTGGTGGAACTGGGGTTGGCACAATATAGGTTGGTGGAACTGGGGTTGGCAAAATATAGGTTGGTGGAACTGGGGTTGGCACAATATAGGTTGGTGGAACTGGGGTTGGCACTATATAGGTTGGTAGAACTGGGGTTGGCACTATATAGGTTGGTGGAACTGGGGTTGGCACTATATAGGTTGATAGAACTGGGGTTGGCACAATATAGGTTGGTAGAACTGGGGTTGGCACAATATAGGTTGATAGAACTGGGGTTTGGCACTATTTAGGTTGGTGGAACTGGGGTTGGCACTATATAGGTTGGTAGAACTGGGGTTGGCACAATATAGGTTGGTAGAACTGGGGTTGGCACAATTTAGGTTGGTGGAACTGGGGTTGGCACAATATAGGTTGGTAGAACTGGGGTTGACACAATATAGGTTGATAGAACTGGGGTTGGCACTATATAGGTTGGTAGAACTGGGGTTGGCACTATATAGGTTGGTAGAACTGGGGTCGGCACTATATAGGTTGGTAGAACTGGGGTTGGCACTATATAGGTTGGTAGAACTGGGGTCGGCACTATATAGGTTGGTAGAACTGGGGTCGGCACTATATAGGTTGATAGAACTGGGGTTGGCACTATATAGGTTGGTAGAACTGGGGTTGGCACTATATAGGTTGGTAGAACTAAGGTTGGCACTATATAGGTTGGTAGAACTGGGGTCGGCACTATATAGGTTGGTAGAACTGGGGTCGGCACTATATAGGTTGATAGAACTGGGGTTGGCACTATATAGGTTGGTAGAACTGGGGTCGGCACTATATAGGTTGATAGAACTGGGGTTGGCACTATATAGGTTGGTAGAACTGGGGTTGGCACTATATAGGTTGATAGAACTGGGGTTGGCACTATATAGGTTGGTAGAACTGGGGTTGGCACTATATAGGTTGGTAGAACTGGGGTTGGCACTATATAGGTTGGTAGAACTGGGGTTGGCACTATATAGGTTGGTAGAACTGGGGTCGGCACTATATAGGTTGATAGAACTGTGGTTGGCACTATATAGGTTGATTGAACTGGGGTCGGCACTATATAGGTTGGTAGAACTGAGGTTGGCACTATATAGGTTGATTGAACTGGGGTTGGCACTATATAGGTTGGTAGAACTGAGGTTGGCACTATATAGGTTGATAGAACTGGGGTTGGCACTATATAGGTTGGTAGAACTGGGGTTGGCACTATATAGGTTGGTAGAACTGGGGTTGGCACTACATAGGTTGGTAGAACTGGGGTCGGCACTATATAGGTTGATAGAACTAGGGTTGGCACTATATAGGTTGATAGAACTGGGGTTGGCACAATATAGGTTGATAGAACTGGGGTTGGCACTATATAGGTTGGTAGAACTGGGGTTGGCACAATATAGGTTGGTAGACCTGGGGTTGGCACTATATAGGTTGGTAGAACTAGGGTCGGCACTATATTGGTTGATAGAACTGGGGTTGGCACAATATTGGCTGGTAGAACTGGGGTTGGCACTATATAGGTTGGTGGAACTGGGGTTGGCACAATATAGGTTGGTAGAACTGGGGTTTGCACTATACAGGTTGGTAGAACTGGGGTTGGTAGAACTGGGGTTGGCACAATATAGGTTGATAGAACTGGGGTTGGCACAATATAGGTTGGTAGAACTGGGGTTGGCACAATATAGGTTGGTAGAACTGGGGTTGGCAGAATATAGGTTGGTAGAACTGGGGTTGGCACTATATAGGTTGGTAGAACTGGGGTTGGCACTACATAGGTTGGTAGAACTGGGGTCGGCACTATATAGGTTGATAGAACTGGGGTTGGCACTATATAGGTTGATAGAACTGGGGTTGGCACAATATAGGTTGATAGAACTGGGGTTGGCACTATATAGGTTGGTAGAACTGGGGTTGGCACAATATAGGTTGGTAGACCTGGGGTTGGCACTATATAGGTTGGTAGAACTAGGGTCGGCACTATATTGGTTGATAGAACTGGGGTTGGCACAATATTGGCTGGTAGAACTGGGGTTGGCACTATATAGGTTGGTGGAACTGGGGTTGGCACAATATAGGTTGGTAGAACTGGGGTTTGCACTATACAGGTTGGTAGAACTGGGGTTGGTAGAACTGGGGTTGGCACAATATATGTTGATAGAACTGGGGTTGGCACAATATAGGTTGGTAGAACTGGGGTTGGCACAATATAGGTTGGTAGAACTGGGGTTGGCAGAATATAGGTTGGTAGAACTGGGGTTGGCACAATATAGGTTGATAGAACTGGGGTTGGCACTATATAGGTTGGTAGAATACATGCTCGCTAAACACTTAAAATTTAACACAGGTTGCAACAATAAAGGTTTGTAAAATACATTCTGACAGAACACAAGTTGGCATAGTAGATGTTAGTAACGCATGCTAGCAAAACACGGGATGATAGATCGCATACATATTGGTAGAACACATTTTGGTAGAAAAGGTTGAAAAAATACAGGTTGGCCCAAGATAGGTAATACAATACATGTCGATAGGTTGGCACAAGATAGGTAGTTACAATTCATGTCGATAGGTTGGTACAAGATAGGTAGTTACAATACATGTCGACAGGTTGGCACAAGATAGGTAGTTACAATACATGTCGACAGGTTGGCACAAGATAGGTAGTTACAATACATGTTGACAGGTTGGCACAAGATAGGTAGTTACAATACATGTCGACAGGTTGGCACAAGATAGGTAGTTACTATACATGTCGACAGGTTGGCACAAGATAGGTAGTTTCAATACATGTTGACAGGTTGGCACAAGATAGGTAGTTACAATACGTGTCGATAGGTTGTTAGAAAGCATGATTGCAGAACAAAGTCAGGTCGAAGTACAGCAGTTGATCATAATCACAACTAAAGCATCATCGAGTCCAAAGATTTTGTGAGAAACGTTGTGTTGTACTGAGTATACGGAGACTTCAAACGTTGCGTTGTACTGAGTATACGGAGACTTCAAACGTTGTGTTGTACTGAGTATACGGAGACTTCAAGCGTTGAGTTGTACTGAGTATACGGAGACTTCAAACATTGTGTTGTACTGAGTATACGGAGACTTCAAACATTGTTGAAAACTAATGTTGACGAAAGTATCCGCGTTTGTTTTGTACTCGTACTTATAACAGAAAATACGTGGTGTATTTGTAATCGAATAAACGGATAATTTACGAGTCGATATTACCAACATTTTGACTCTAAGTGGGTTATCTTCTATTGTTTTTTACCAGATATAATACAAACGCTTATCATTTGAAATGGTATACCAGTAAGTTGTCATTTGAAATGGTATACCAGTAAGTTGTCATTTGAAATGGTATACCAGTAAGTTGTCATTTGAAATGGTACACCAGTAAGTTGTCATTTGAAATGGTATACCAGTAAGTTGTCATTTGAAATGGTATACCAGTAAGTTGTCATTTGAAACGGTATACCAGTAAGGTGTCATTTGAAATGGTATGCCAGTAAGTTGTCATTTGAAACGGTATACCAGTAAGGTGTTATTTGAAATGGTATGCGAGTAAGTTGTCATTTGAAATGGTATACCAGTAAGTTGTTATTTGAAATGGTATACTGGTAAGTTGTCATTTGAAATGGTATACAAGCAAGTTGTCATTTGAAATGGTATACCAGTAAGTTGTCATTTGAAATGGTACACCAGTAAGTTGTCATTTGAAATGGTACACCAGTAAGTTGTCATTTGAAATGGTATACCAGTAAGTTGTCATTTGAAATGGTACACCAGTAAGTTGTCATTTGAAATGGTACACCAGTAAGTTGTCATTTGAAATGGTATACCAGTAAGTTGTCATTTGAAATGATACACCGGAAAGATGTCATTTTTCGTGAGTATACTAATGAATATACCCCTGTTGTGGGTGAACGGGACTCAATTCTTAGAACCCAATATGCAACGAGGTCAGGCTCAAACCCAGAAATCGTTATTAAGTTTTTTGTTCTTATTCAATGACGTGATAGAGAATGAGGTAATAAGCAAGAACCGAGGACTCTAGTGGTGAACGTGTGAAGAGTCATGTTTTGATTGGAGTATTGCTTGATCTGGATGACTGAGCATCGTGGCAGAACTTCTTATAAATCAGATGTGAAAGCCACACAAACCTGTGATATCAATATATATATATATACAATTATACGAGAGAGGTGGCACTGACAAGGAAACCTGTTTTCTAGATTTATCATACATTGACTGGTAACTAGTTATATATAACTTAAACAAAATAAAACTAAAAATTTAACTTAAATATTTAATAGGATGTATGTATTGAAATATAAATACACGTTGTGGTATGTATTAATACACAAGGCATAGTTTAAGTGTGTCGCGAGTTGAAAAAATGTTGCATAGCACTCAACTAGGCAACTGTTTTATTTGAGGCCAATATGTAGTAACAGCAATATTATAAGACATTTACATACAACTGGTTTTAAACATATTTTGGTCAGTTTAGTTTATCCTTAAAGAACATGTATGGGATAAATAATTGGCTGGCAATTTTAAAGTAGTTCGATTAAAAAATTGACATTGCAGCTATTAGGTTTATTTGTATCATCTTTTTGAAAATACGATTCAACATCAATTCTAAAAGTTTGTAATTAGGTCACCTTTTATACTGGATAATATGCCAAATTGAAATATTCGATTGAAATATGCCATTTACAAGGAGCTCATTCACATTTTCGGAATATTTACCGGAGCTGTTTGACACTTTCCTTATAGTCATTTAATACTAGGATTCTCAGTTTAGTTTGATCTATCTACAATGATATTAGTTTAGTACCACAAGTGTAATTGTATGAGATAACTCAATTTTTATGTGGCCTCCCGCTAGTGTATATAACCTAATTATTTGTCAATAAAAAACATTTGAAATGTTTAGCAGAGGATGTCATTTAACACCCCGATTTTCCGGGCAACGCCGGGTATTATAGCTTTAAAAAAAATCTTGTTTTAAAGGTTTATTTACCAGGTTTTTATTTAAATTCAATAACTTCTTTGTATCCATTCTTGCCAGTTTTTTTTTAAACTATGAGCATATTTATGTTCTAATCCGTTCAAATATATACTGGATTGAATGATTGAATTGAATTTGAAAAGACAGAAAGTGATTCTTTGATTTACGTTTGGTATGAATACGAGAATTTTACTGTACAACACGGTTAACTGATGTTGTAACCGCGAACATTATTGATTCTTAATTCAACACTTTTTATATATTTACTGCACACATTGTTGAGGAAATTTTATTGATTCCACGCCAAGGTTGGTGATAGATTTATTTCCATTGTACAAGTCAATAAGATTTGTTTTGAAAACACTTGCATTGAACTTTTTTTTTTGTTCTATCCAGTCTCTGTGCAGAAGTTGTTTTTTTTTTACTGCTATAGTGTCCGATGGTGGAAATTGTTAGCAAGACTTAAAGCGTTGAACTTCCTTATCAATGTTATCTGTTTTCATATATTGTGAAGTTGATTACAAATGTTATCTGTCTATATTTATGGTGAAGTATATTACAAATTATATTGAAGCGAAAGTGTGTTTTTTTCGTTATATAAGCTCTTACAATAAAAAAATATTCTTTCACTAATTAAATAATCGATTTTTAATAGGCTATGACTCTATTAAAAACTGTTTTATAGTCAGTCATGTGACTAGTGGTGACTTGAGGTTAAATCAACCCGTTCTTAGACTATTTCTGACTTGAAGATAGACCAGGTAGATCTTAGACTATTGCTGACTTAAATCATGCAGTCCTTATACTATTACTTACTATGCAGAAATTTTAGAGGTAGTGACTTAAAGACAGACCACACAGACGGCAGGCTAATGTTGACTTGAAGACAGAACATTTATAGAATAGACGAGTGGCAACATTAAGATACCACAGGCATTAAATAGACTAGCCGTGAATATAGACTTGACAGTCCTTGGACTATTTTTACTTGAAGATAAACTAGCTTTACAAAGAGATCGAAATTAGACTAGTGGCAACTTCAAGATAGACCAGCCATAGACTTGTTGTGACTTCTGAATAAATAAACAACTTCAAGATAGACCAGTCATAGACTTGTTGACTTGTTGTGACTTCTGAATAAATAAACAACTTCAAGATAGACCAGTCATAGACTTGTTGTGACTTCTGAATAAATAAACAACTTCAAGATAGACCAGTCATAGACTTCTTGTGACTTCTGAATAAATAAACAACACATAAAATCTATGAGTAAGTGCTTTGGATGACGCCACAACACATCGACTACACTTCGGTATTTCACAAGACAGACAGACCACGGGTCAACAACCTGTCTTGGCCTGCAGCCAAACAGCGTCATTATGTGTCTAGAAGCTGGACTTCCACTGGCCTGTGTACAAAATATCAGATACGAACTCATACATTTGAAAGAAAAAAATAAATAAATAAAATGAACTTGTATGAACAACAATATATAGATTCCTGACATGTGACCTGTTGCTTTTTTTGTTGATTCGTTAGATTATTTGTTACCGGATAGGTTACATTGGTTGCTATACTTATTAATTGTAAAACAAAAGTATTTTATTAAATTGAGTTTACTATGTGTATATGGATTTTATTATGTGTTTATTGATTTTATTGTGTTTATTGATTTTATTGTGTTTATTGATTTTATTTTGTGTATATTGATTGTATTTTGTTTATGTTGATTTAATTATGTGTATATTGATTTTATTATGTGTATATATTCATTCCATTTCACAACATTATTTATTTGTACGGTTGTTGTTTTATACGTTGAACTTTTGTTGGTATTTTTTCTTTGTCAGATATTAATGTTGACATTTCGATCATATATTGTTTGGCTGTTTATAATGTCTACCATACATTTCTCCTAACTACACCGATCTCTATTTTTGTTTCGTATTATTTATTTTGTGGTTCTTATATACGTTTTATACTTTTTATTTTCATATTTTCATCATTTGACCATGCATTTGACTACATTTACTTGTTCACGTAATCCACACATTTTCTTTCTTTTTTTTCTTTTTTTCATCCAGTATTGCACTTTTAAAATCGTTTTTCTTCCAACTATCAGCATTGCTGAAACAGCTACAGGAATGATAAGTACTGTATATATATATATATATATACAATGAAATCTACCTTATGTTTTTATTTGAGAAAAGAAAGAAAATGAGATTTTTATTTGATAATTTTGTTTTCACAACTGTAGGCCTTTACTTTTAAATGTTTTTGTAAGATTTTTTTTGACATTGAAAAACAAATTTAGAAAACAAAAGATATAATAATGAAAACAAGCAATTAAGCCTGTTCCATTCTGGACACAGGACGTGTTAGCGCATTTTCGTGTTATGTATCAGTACGTTTGTTAGCTTTCAGTAAATATTTGTAAATTTTGGAAATGTTTATAAATTCAATTGTGTAATGCATATATTTGTAAAATAAAAATTATAAAGACGTTTCTTTAAATTTGAAAAAAAAATTATTGTCTCTTAAATCTAACTACAAGTGGTTTGTGGTTACTGAAATAGGACTCATAATTGAAAACATTCTAAATTATAGTCATTTAATCGTCCGAAAACTCCGTCAATTGTTGCATAGCTCTGATACTTTCAATTAAACTCAGAACACAAGCTTACTATTTCATTTGATGAGTTTCTTAATAAATCTTGGTGAAACTACGTGCTGCAGTATTTCGCACCAAATGAACGGGCTATTGAACGTACAAGGTGTATATATAATATATAAGCCCCTTAGGAGCCCTGAAGCCCGGCCCTCAGAGGTCCTATCGCGAAATGAACTTTTGATGTGCACATGGCAGGCCAAGACCTACAAAATGATATATACATCATGGGTCTAGGGCTTATAGTTGCTGAGATATAGCGCTCCTTTATTAATATAGCTTATATAGTAAAAAACGGTACTAAGGCCCCTTTTACGGCCCTGAGAGGTCAGATCGCGAAATGGAAAAAGTCATTTCTTGGCAGGCCAAGACCTACAAAATGATATATACATCATGGGTCTAGGACTTATGGTTGTTGAGATCTAGGGTGATGACGGACGGACGGACAGACAAAACGGGGACAATAGAGCATTTTTTTTTCGAAAATGCTCTAAAAAGAAATTTATTGTGGCGTTAACTGTTTCCATACATAGTCACAGGGTAAGTTCTCAAAGTGTGAGTGGGGAGGTGATTTGAAGTGGACAATTACGTAATCCAGAATGTATTTTGGCATTTTGTCGTTTATCACTTTTTCTTTATTTGTTAGTGGGGTGGGGGTGTGGGGGGAGTGAACAGGTTTGTAGTGGGTGGCGAATCGCAAAAGTTTAAAATAAGGAAAACATGAACTATAACGAGTGTACTCTACTGAATCTCTAATCACTAAGAACATTTTAAGCATGATTGAATGTAACCATCCCATTTCACCACTATTTGAATTGAGCGATCAGTGGCAATAGAAAATGAGGTGGTTCATAATGTAATGTAGCTCTGCCTGATCAATCATAGTTCTGTCAGTGTGTAGTCTGGTGGAATACAAATGTTTTTTTACTGTTTGCTGTTTATTTATTTTTGGTCCAATTGAATTGATTCATATCGCCCTGTAGGCAAATAGGAAATTGAATTTTTTATAAGAGCTCAGTTATATAAATTGGTTGATAAGTTTCAAATCAAAGATCTACTGAGTAGAAACAATAAATTGTGTGAACTTATATAAAATAAATGGAATGATAGATATATGAACGGATGGATGGACTGATGAGCTGATATGTAAGTAGATAGATAGATAGATTAAACTATGGTAGACTTATAGATGGGTAGATGAGTAACTTGATGGGTAGATGGATGAATGGATGGATGGATAGATGAAAATTGATATATAAGTTGATGGATAGCTAGATGGAAGAATAAATACATGAGTAGATGGATGGTAGGATGGAAGAATCAATACATGAGTAGATGGATGGGTGGAAAGTGGGGTTGATGAATGAATAAATTGATGGAAATAAGAATGAATACGTGGATAGAGGGATTCATCAATGGAAGAATTGATACATGATTACATGAGTGGGTGGATGAATCTATGGAAGGAGGACATTTAAGGATACTTGGATTGATGGATGGAAGAATTGATACATGAGGAAGTAGACGGATGGAAAAATGTATATATATATCTGGTTGGCTATGTGGATGGTTGGTTGCATTAAACTATTGATATATATATATATATATATATATATATATATATATATACATATATATATACATATATATATATATATATATATATATATATATATATATATATATATAGATGGATTACATTTTAAAGGATGTACTGATAGTTGTATGTGTAAAAACGGATATATAGCTCTAGACCAGTGTTTCCCAAGGTGTGGTACCATTACCCCGGAGGTACTCGAAGAGTTACGAGGGGGTACGCGCTGAGAGAAAATCACAACCGTAAAAAAAAAAAACAAGGAATAATATTTAAAACAAAACAACAAGTAGATACAACCGCCAGCATACATTATTGTTGCCAACATAGGCTACGGACAAGATACAACCGCCAGCATACATTATTGTTGCCAACATAGGCTACGGACAAGATACAACTGCCAGCATACATTATTGCTGTGAGCACAGGCTACGGACAAAGAAGATAAAATTGTCTGAAAGATGTACATTGTACATGGCGATATCGTAAACATACATCATCTCTTGAAGTCCCCCATGGAATGGAATGAAGCAATAATGGAGAGAGAGTTAGGTGGACGAGGAAAGAAAAAGTGTTTAACAGTAAGTGACAATCAAAAGAATCTAGAAACGTCGTATCACATACTTTTAATTGCAAAATACAGCTATTGTGATTCACAAGTCGATGAATCAATTGATAATGCCAAATGTATCACAAATGTTTGAAGAAATAGGAAACAGTCTGTTTCTTTATTTAACCGATGATCATTGGCTAACGAGGGAAAATTCTATACCACCGTTGATACTTACAAATGAACTGTAATTTTCTTTTTCAGTAAATGATTTGATCTGTTTAACATGTTTACATGATTGGAAAATGATCAGTGAATTGACATACTAAGAAGATATATTTTCTGTTTCAGATTGTCTCAACTTAACTTTGCAATGCAAAGAAGTTTCATTGTTTCACGTTCAAGATTAAGTTGATTCTACCAAGGCAAAAATAAATATGACGCAACAGTCCGTAATAGAGAGGTGAACTCGTTTCCCTCTCTTCATTAGCTTAAAACTGTTCGGATGGTCAAATGTATGTTGATACTCTGAAATGTTTAACATATAATCTAGAGAATTTAAAAGTGGGCCTGAAAAAATATTTACCTAATTTAGAAGAAACTGGAATAGAAATCCGTTCCAAATAAATACAACAAACATACAAGAAGATTTATTGCTTGCATAAGAAGAGAAATAATGGTAGGAATCAACTTGAGAAGGCTCCGCCCCGATGTATTGTATTGTCTACATCACATGAAACATCAACAAATGATATTATTAAGCCTTTTGGTGAAGCAAGCTGACTAATAAAGCTAATTTACAAAATGTAGAACACCACATCGTCACCACTGCATTTTACATTCGTTTGTAGTTCTATCGTAGTTTGACATCCAGTGATAGCCAAAAACTTGAGAACAAACATTCCATGTCTTGATCTGTGCCGTTCTAATGTCTTGATCTGTGCCGTTCTAGAGTCTTGTTATGTGCCGTTCTAATGTCTTGATATGTGCCGTTCTAATGTCTTGATCTGTACCGTTCTAATGTTTTGATATGTGCCGTTCTAATGTTTAGATCTGTGCCGTTCTAATGCCTTGATATGTACCGTTCGAATGTCTTGATCTGTGCCGTTCTAATGTCTTGATCTGTGCCGTTCTAATGTCTGATATGTGCCGTTCTAACGTATTGATCTGTGCCGTTCTAATGTCATGATCTGTGCCGTTCTAATATCTTGATATTTACCGTTCTAATGTTTTGATATGTGCCGTTCTAATGTTTTGATATGTGCCGTTCTAATGTCTTGATATGTGCCGTTCTAATGCCTTGATATGTGCCGTTCTAATGTCTTGATATGTGCCGTTCTAATGTCTTGATATTTACCGTTCTAATGTTTTGATATGTGACGTTCTAATGCCTTGATATGTGCCGTTCTAATGTCTTGATATTTACCGTTCTTATATATATGTCTTTCGGGGACGTAAGCAGAAGAAAATCTTTGAGAGTCTTTTAAGCATCATTTTGATAGAAATTCTTGTTTATGGGGACTTTTTACCATGCTCTCATCACATTAATGAGATATAATCTTTTTTTCTTAATTCAAATCCACCAGGTTGTGTAAGATTGTAGAGACCTTTATACCGATTCACCATATCCAAAGGCTGCACTTGCATTTGAAGCAACTCTTAAGAAATCAAGTCACACGGGGTTCGCTGGGGGTTTTGTCCGCTGGGGTTTATCTCCGCGGGGGGGGGGTGTTGTCCGCTGGGGGCTTTGCCTACTGGGGGTTTGTCCGCTGGGGGTTTTGTCCGCTGGGGTTTTGTCCGCTGGGGTTTTGTCCTGTGGGGGTTGTCTGATAGGGTTTTGTCGGATACCTAGAGGGACACCACTAGTCTAAAATTGTTAGAGCTAGCAGATAACACTATGTTTTAATCCTTGTCCATCAAATGTTGTTTCCTAACAGTGCATAGTTTGGCATTACAGAAAGTACCAACAAATACAAAAGTGGCGTATCCCATTATTAATTGCTTTAACACCACACTGCATAGAACTCCCAATACATGCCTCTCCTGAATTCAAGCAGTCATCCTCAGAAGAACAAATGCACATAAGCTAGTGTATATAGGGAATAAAATGAGAGAGACTATTAGGAACTGAAAGCAATCGAGGCGGTCTCAGCTACTGCCACAACATCACAGGTTTATTCAGTGCTATAGGAATTGTCTCCCGCAATAGTCCAAACTTTTTATAGACAGCTCGTTTAGACGCTTTATTTGAAACATTTTACTCAAAGCTGACTCATAGTTGACTCATAGTTGACTCAAAGTTGACTCAAAGTTGACTCAAAGTTAATATGTTTTGAAGATTTTAAGATTGTTAAGTTTCCTAATGGATTTATAGCCTCGCTTCTCAACCGATAGTAAGCGTACCCCAAGAGGTATGGACAGTGGCATACGGGTGACTCCAAAATTAATAATTCAAATTTCATATGAGAAAGAACTCGGTCTAGTCGGGTTCTATGACCGATCATAGTTAAAACATGAATAATAGCACAGGGTGCCACCATGCAGAGCAGTAGCACAGGGTGCCACCATGCAGATCAGTAGCACAGGGTGCCACCATGCAGTTCATCTAGAACAGAGATAAATACAAAAAACAATTTTTGAGATGGTTGAGATGCTGTCGAATATGACGCATTGTTAAAAGAGCACTTGAGATTAAAGAGGAGTTTATGTACAATAAAAGTATCCGTTTCTTATCTATCACCTGTAACTGAAAATGAGTTTATAATTGTTCTGGCACATCATTTGAAGGAGATCCTATAGGGATATAAAGGCTGCAAAGTATTTTGGAATTATGTTCGACAGCCCACCTGACATATCACATACTGACCAGATGTTTGATCGCTCTCATTTTTTCTGTGATGGGTCATCCGAAGTTGAGCTACGAAAGCATTTGAAGGCAGCATATATTGATTTTGACAACGCCAATGAGTGGTCAGTATTTGATGTTTTGAAATTCATTGCTGAATGGGGGGGGGCTTCCTAAATTTCTCTGCCAACACTCTCACTGAGCCTGCAATTATTTATCTTTCTATGTGTCTCTGTAGCTTCATGAGAGAGGAGCTTTTCAAAAATGACCTGCCATCCACTACAGGACAATCAAGGCTTTCTACCTTGCTCTGTTTTCTAGTGAAAGTGATATGGTGAAAGATATTGATGGAGTGATTGACAGATTTGAAAACCAGGAAAAAAAATTTTTAAAGTTAGTCAAAATAACAATAATTTGACATTACTTTGCTGGTGGTTGCAGTTCTTAAATGCTTTCATGTTAAATTATATTGTGTAATTTGTTTTTTGTTATCTTATATTATTAAAACTCATCAACTTTTGGACGTATTTCATAAACATTTAAATTATAGGCGACTATCTACGGTCTAGTGCAGAAAAATTCGAAATTTGTTCCATTGTTCACGGTGTAAGTCTTGAGGGGAGGGTGGTGACACCCTGAATTATCCGCACAGGGTGACACCAACTATAGTGACGCCACTGGGTAATGGAAGGGCTATGCAGGAGTACGCAGCAACATATTCGTTTAGAACAACCAAAAGTTTAAAGGAGATCGCCAGTTTGCTGCGCATGGCGCACAGTAGCCTAGGTAAGTGGAAAGACGTGTCAATGAGACATCAGTTTAAAACACAATAGATCCTCACGAGACAGATGTTAAAACAGAGACTAGTTTATGTACTCTGAAGAATAGAAGGTGTGTTGGAGTGTTGCTTAACGATCAATATTTTTCCGCAAAAGAAATGAATGATTATAAATATTTTTAATAATAATGAAATATAAGCAAAAAAACCGTAGGTATCAAAAATGCAATAATAAAATTAATTCAAGGAATGTATTGTCCAGGGTTATCAAAATAATTTGTTTTGCTTGCTAGATTATATTAGCCTTGCTAAGTTTACAATAAACGTTTATGAGATTTCAATCTTAAAACATATTTTATGGGTTTTAGTTTGCTGTATGAAATATCTGACATAATACGCAGACTGATAAACGTACTAGGCAATTTCAAAAATTAATTTCTTCTTGTTTCAAAATTATAATGGATAGAAATAGTTCGAAGAGAGTTAATAGGCTACATATATATACAGTGGATTCCGCTTAATTGGGACACCGCTTAGTTGGGACAGCCGCTTATTTGGGACAAATCTAAATGAAACCAAACCAAGAAGCCAATAGTAAATTCGTATGTTTAATTGGGACAGCCGCTTAATTGGGACAAAAAGCCTCGGTCCCGATGTGTCCCAATTAAGCCCAATCGACTGTATATATATATATATATATATATATATATATATATATATATATTAGGGTGGGGCAAACTGCTGTTGTCTGTCAGACAATTATAAATAGATGCTCCCTCATCTAGTGATCAATTTAACAATTCATGTTCATGTGTTATTTTCATGTCTAGGGGTAGCAACTTTGAAAAATACAGTTCTTATAATACATTTTATGAATATTAACCCCTATAGCGCCAAATAATATTAAAGAAATACATCTAGAATAGTTATCATATTTATGTTTGGTAAAATTGTACAGCTAAATTATAACTGTTTACATTACTATTATTATGTAAGCTTTTTGAATTTTTATTTTATTTTTACTATAAATATTTGTGGGTATTAAAATGTGCCGCTTCTATGCCCCCGTAAAAAAATTCCAATGACGGTAAAATTAATGAAAAAATATAAAAGACGAATGTTCACTCGTTATTATCTATTTAAAATGCAATCAAATTAAATATACAAACTTTCCCGAAAAGAATCCATCAAAAAATTATTAAATTAAATCATTTATATCCAAGAAAAGCTATGTCGGCCTATAAAAAAAATCCCATCAAAATCACTACCACACATTTTGACACCTTAAAATGCTTTGCACCCCAGCAAGCTGCTTGGGGGAAGAAGTTACTTCAGGATCACAAAGAAGAAAGTGAAGAAATTGTTTGTCTCGATTTTGATGACAAGATTGATGTCACTCTTAAGCATACTGGGTCTACTCGTCGCAAAGTCAAAGAAGAGCACTACGTCTTAGTATCATTTCCTACCCGCAGCTATGTTGAATATGTTGTTCCAGCATGAGGAAAGTCTAAGGACATTTCCAGAGAAATTATGTCAGTGGTTACAAGCAGCAAGTCGGAACTAACTTTACAAGCAGTTGTTTGTGATGGAACACCAACAAATACTGGTAAACATAATGGTGTAATCCGACAATTTGAACTTCACCTACGAAGGCCACTTCAGTGGTTGGTTTGTCTACTGCATGCCAACGAATTGCTCTTAAGGAAGCTAATAGAAGTCGTTGATGGGAAGACCACTGGTCCAAAGACTTCAGAAGGACAGATAGCAAGCATGCTGGAATTTGATCCCCAGCAGAAATCAATCATCGAATTTTCTCCAGTTTCAGGTTCTGTTGTTGAGGTTGAAGACGAGGTGATGAAAGCTCTATGTACAGATCAGCAGTATTTACTGAAAATGTGTCTGCTTATTCAGAGTGGTTGCAGCGCCTGTAAGAGTTACATCTCAGAGACTGCCCAACCTGGGACAATCAGTCATGCCAGATGGTTAATTAAAGCTAACCGAATACTCAGGTTGTATGCCTCCGAACAAAGTCCTTCTGCCGACCTTCAACGAATTGTGAAATTCATAATGAATTTTTATGCTCCATCATAGTTTTGCATCAAATCTCATCCAAGCTGCCAGGATGGGACCAAGAACTTCTTCTTCATAATTTAACTGTACCAAAAACTTGACACAAATGATCAGGCTGTCGTGGCTCCATTTCTTCAAAACAACAGCTACTTTTGTCATCCAGAAAATATCTTGTTGGCGGCTGTTGGCGACAAAGACGAAAACATTAGAAAATGAGCGTACGAAAAAGTGTTGCTGACTCGAAGCAGAGGCGTAGCTATGGGGTGAGGGGGGCGAGGGGTACATATTAGGGTGGAGTGAAAAAAAAAATTTCTGAATATCTTCTTTGGATAGCTATAAAAACTTGCTAACATATGCATTTAGTAATGTGGCAAAAAATTAGACAATTTAAAGCATATCTTGAGGTTCCGCAGTTGACCTAAAGTATAGGCATATTTCGATAAAAAAGCAATAATCTTTAAAAAAAAACAAGTTTTATATATACAACATATTCATGTTTTGGTTTACCTTTTTAACAGTCCATACAAATGTTACAAGTAAAAAGAACCATATATTTGAAGGGAAAACACATGCAAACTGTCTAACATGTTTTTATAGCTACAAATGGAGTTGGGCTTTGGTGTCCGGTTTCGGCATTTTTTCAATATCAAATTCAAGCTGCTATTATGAATCCGTCGCGTTTTTCTGGGGCACATATCACATTGGAAGCTTCTGTAACTAGCTTGATATGTCTCTCTACTGACTGGGTGTGACAAGGATCGCGGGCGAAATCCAGTCTTGGTGTATCTTCTTCCCGGATCATGGTATCGTCATAAATGCCCATTATGATCGGAGTTTTTTGCCAATCGATCATTTCTATGTAGCTACTAGCCTCAAAGTTGATTACTAGCACACAGAAAGATCTAACTGAACTCGTGCGTTTTAGCTTTCTGGATTTCATTATTCGTCGCAGAGCTAACTCGCGTATATCTGATATTTCGTCGGTAAGCATCGCAAGCAACACGTTTTCTGGATGACTGAAGAATGCGTTGCGTTGAATTACTTGGTCAACAACTTTCTTCAGCTCGTCTGTGAGGTAGCGTGATTTTAGTATCGTATTGTGGACATGTCGAGCGCCGTCTTTACATGAAGGAGTATTAGTTATTTCAAACCATGCTGGTGCATAAACTGTTACGATGAAGGTAACAATCGTCTTCAGTTCATCCAACAAGCTTCTTGTAGTATATGATTGGCTGTTGTTAACTACCTTGAATGGTTTTTAATACCAGGATTGCGAAGTGAATGGTCGACAGGACAAACGCCAACACTTACAGCAGTACACAAGTCGAACAGGTATTTCTGATCTGTACTTAAGTCGATGGAATTTCAACTCGAAGGTAGAACACAGTTTATTGGTATGTAGTCAACGACGAGAAGCTTCTCACAATTAATCCATGACTTTCCGATTGGACCAGAAAATCCTTTTGGACCATTGGTAGGTCCATCTAGATTTTATCTCTTATAAATGAAGTATCGTAATGGACTAATTGAATATCATTAACAGTGCTACATAACGCGATTATACAAGAATAAAATGTTTTGCAATATTATGTATGCAATAAACACTGTGTATTTACTCTAAACAGGAAGTACTGTGTGTGAATGCGTAGAAAAGCGAACGAATAATGTAAAGTAGTAAAGATAACGTAATAGTGGCAGCAAAAAACTTGCCAATGCCTTGTAATGAAAAGAACACCGGATAGCAAATACATTATCCAGGGACATAACTCTTAAAGAAAGATGTATTGATGTTTTTATGCTATATACATAGCACAAAGGAAAAAAAGATCTATATATTTGTATAAAGTATTCGACAAACCACATCAATAATTTACATAAATAAATGTTATATATATTTAAACATGTAATTATTTTATTATGAATGATTATGCAAAATATATTCAATAAACACAAGACCATTTTATAGCAATATAATGGTATTGTATTTATAAATATAGTTAGCATAATCATTAATAATACAATGACTAAGTTAAAATATATATAACATCAGTTATATATATATTGTATGTGTTGTTAGTCCAATACTTTATACAAATATATAAATCTCTGTTCGTGTGTGCTTTCTATATAGCATAAAAACATCAATACATTTTTCTCTAAGAGTTAGACCGGCACGTCACTCAGTCATTATTGGTATCTTATAAATGGTTAGATTTTGAAGTTGGTTGCGGAACCTCAAGACATTAATTCATAAACATTTCCAAAATTTACAAATATTTACTGAAAGCTAAAATACGTACTGATGCATAACACAAAAATGCGCTAACACGTCCTGTGTCCAGAATGGAACAGGCTTAATTGCTTGTTTATTTAATCAAAAGGAATAAAATCTTTTTCCGGTAAATTTAAAATAAGGTTTTCTGCTTACCTTCTGTTTTCTCCCTACCCCCTCTCTCCCTTCCTCACTCTCTCCCTCCCTCCCTACCCCTCTCTCCCTTTCCCTCCCTCTCCCTCCCTCTCTCCCATCTCCCTCTCCCCCTCCTTCTCTCCCAACGTCCATCCTCCCTCTCTCCTTCCCTCCCCTCTCTCCCTCCCTAACCCCTCTCTCCCTCCTTTCTCCCTCCCCCTCCCTTTCCACCTCTCTCTCTCCCTCTCCCTCTCTCCCCTTCCTCCCTCCCTCATTCCCTCTCTCTCCCTCCCTGCCCCCTCACTCTTTATCTCTCTCCCTCCCTCTCTCCCACCCTCTCTCTCCCTCTCCCTCTCTCCCTACCCCCTCTCTCCCTCCCTTCCTTTCTCTCTCCATCTCCCCCTACTCCCATCTCCCTCTCCCCCCTGCTCCCTCTCCCATCTCCCTCTCTCCCCATTTTCTCCCTCCTTCCCCCTTCCCCTCTCTCTCCCCTTCCTCCCTCCCTCATTCCCTCTCTCTCCCTCCCTGCCCCCCTCACTCTTTACTCTCTCTCCCTCCCTCTCTCCCACACCCCTCTCTCCCTCCCTCCCTCTCTCTCTCTCCCTACCACCTCTCTCCCTCCCTTCCTTTCTCCATCTCCCCCTACTCCCTCTCCCATCTCCCTCTCCCTCTCCCCCTGCTCCCTCTCCCATCTCCCTCTCTCCCCCCTTTTCTCCCTTCCTCCCCTTTCCACCTCTCTCTCCCTCCCCCCTTCCTCCCTCCCTCATTCCCTCTCTCTCCCTCATGACCCCTCACTCTTTATCTCTCCCTCCCTCTCTCCCACCCTCTCTCTCTCACTCCCTCCCCTCTCTCTCCATCCCTACCCCCTCTCTCCCTCCCTTCCTTTCTCTCTCCATCTCCATTAGGGAAATTAAGGTGGGGACGTTAGGAGTATAAATACGACTGGATTCGGACATTAGATAGCGACTGGAGTTACGAGAATAGTTCTAGTGCCGATTGCTGTGTAACCATGTTGGAAGGGAATGTAGTGCCAGGACAGGAATCACGCCATGTTGACATGCAGCGACGGTTCTACGATGAATTATCGGATTCGGACAAAAAATTTCCTCCTGCGCCTTTGGGAGCCACTGTGCGAGTTCTGATTCCCGATGTTGACAAAGGGCGGGGAGACTCGCGAAATCTGTTGGCAGTTGTTATGAGCATGACAGGAGATGGCTTTTACCATCTTGGAACTGCACATGGAATCTTGAAGCAACTATATGCCAGATCAGAATTCACCGTATTTCCAAAAGATTTCATAAAAGCGGAAGACGTTCCTGACCTTGAAATAGCTCTCCAATCTGCAGCTACTTCTCAGTCTACAGGAAGCGTCCAAGGATTCATCATATGTATATGCAAGACAAAATGCCAAACTATGAGGTGTCTTTGTGTGAAAAAGAAAATTAAATGCAATTCAAGATACCATTTCAGTCTTCCCTGCTGCAAAAAGTAGCTCATTCCAGTTGTGTTCTTCTTGTTTTCACCAGAAACAACATCTCTTTATTATTTATCAAATCTTCACTAATTCGTGAAATATGAACATGACAGATCAAAGTACCAAAATACGAAGTGTATTGTGTGAAAGAAGAAAATTACGTACAGTACAATTCTAAGTGGGAATCCAGTCTTACCTGTTGAAGCAAATACTTCAATCTCAGCTCTGCTGTCGTTGATTTTTCCCATATGAACATCACATGCTTTATTTTGCATTCATTCCATATTTAAATACGTTTTTATCAGTAAAGGCTTTTGCTGTTCTTTTCTGATACTTTGCCTAAACGACACTAGTCATTCTATACAATTCCTAGGCATTGTATAGAATGCCTAGGAAAAGTATGCACAATTAAAAAATTTCATACTTTGCCTAAAACCACCAGGCATTCTATACATTGCCTAGGCATTCTATAGAATGCCGGCATTTCACACTTTGCCGGTAACATATATATATATATATATATATATATATATATATATATATATATATATGCAGGTAGACAAAGATACTTGTAGTAAACGGCACACACGCATGCGCACTGGCATAATTATGTAGACACAGTATCGTTCTGTGGGTATTTCATATACGGGCTGATTACTCATTTTGTGTACTATATTTTCAAAAATTAAAAAAATGCTCCCCCCCCCAGTAAATTGGTGCCAGGAGCGGATGGCGCCTGCAGCTACCCCATACAAAGAACTGACAACACATCTCCCTTGAGGTTGCCCTGACGCACACATAGCCCCATTTGCAACAGATAATCACATGCACATATTAACAACAACATACACATAAATACCCAGACATGCGTGTTTTCTTACATTTTCAATTGAAATCGTGCATTATGAGACAGTCGATCGTTGACTGATACAGAGGCGTACCTAGGGTGGGTGGAAGGGGAGGGGTCAAAATTCGAAAGTCCCAGCCGGGCCCCAGCTTGAGGGGGCGCCAAAATTTTTTTTACATTAGATATTAAGTACATTATTTATTGTCATGGTGTCGTATGTGAAAATGCAGGGCCCCCACACAAAGAGGTGAAGCTTGTGTGCGGGCCATAATGTTGGAGAGTTATTTATTAGTCACCTTTTTATTTTTTAAAATGTTTTGTTTACATTACAAGAAGCAATCTTTATGGTGTACATAACACTTTGAAACATAACGGTTTAATATTATTTAATTTCAATATGACTAGAAGCGTGTGAGTAGGTTTCGTAGAAATATAATGCGCGAAACAAAAAAAAAAAAATTCCCTGCCAATGGTACGGCAGCCGATGTATTTCGCCCCGCAGCGAAAAACATCTGTAGTAGGATCATTTGGACATCAACCATCCTAGAAACAGAGTGCGCGGGGCATGTGGCGATTGCCATTTGTGTGACATGGGGTGACTGACACTTGCGGGGCCTTGTGGGAGTGTCATTAGCGGGGCCTTGTGGGAGTGTCATTAGCGGGACCTAGGGCGACTAGTGTCATATCCGGTGAGAGTATCACACGCTGGGGCGTTGAACGAACGTTTAGTATTGTAACAAAATGAAATTCAAGCGCTGGCCTCACCCTCCTCAGGGCGACTGCCATCTCCAAGGGCTGCTACTGCCCAGAAAAATCACCGAATGACCACATCGTCACATGACTCGGCAACATACGCAGTCCACAGATTACAGATGCGCCTAGCAGGTAGCTACGTTCACACGAAACCCACTTTCTCAAGGCATGCCATGCCAGTACAGCTGAATGCACGCCCACTCGGTTCAATCAACCGTGGCAAGTTCCGCGATTGAGTAACACAAAATATTGCGCGAGGCGTACACAAGTGGGAAGGTTCTACCCCCCCCCCCAAAGGAGGTCATTTAAACCGCCTAGGGTCCTCATCACCTGCTGCTATCCGGGTGATGTTTTAGATACGGGACATCTCGAACGAACCACCAAAATTTTTTTTTTTGTATTTCCATCGAGCAGGTAGCGTGTCGTTCATCAGAACAATCCAACCCAACATTCGCCAACAATTAAAAGAACCCCCTCGATTATATTTAAGAAATATGCACACTTTTAATTTAGTTCGCTCACATGCACCAGTAAAACATTATGTGCTAAGTGGTGCTAGTCTCTATCGGTTTGCCTGCATCTCTATTTTACTCATACTGTCAGCTGTTAGTTTTTTTTTTTAATTTAAATGTACGCATGTAGCAAAGTTGCACAACTCTGGTGAAATTAAATTTGACACCAGATTTGTATCCCCTGACTGGTCTGGTGCGAAAGTAATGGACTCTTCGATGTCAGAACGCAAAACCGTCAGGTGCCAGCGAGTCATCTGGAGGTATCGGGAAAGATATTGATAAGTAGTAGCATGTTGCGCAATCGGAATTTAATGCAACCATCAATTAAAAAATAATCTATCAATGTTCGATAAATGATAACTGCCCATGCGTCTAGTTTACTAATACTTTTTTTTTTTGGCCTCCCATCTGCCCCGGCTGCCAAGATGTTGTTTTGAATGCCTTAACTGTGTTGACTGATTGGCTCGTTTTCAGCCAGTTTGGGCGGTATTTTTCGGGCCTTGTGGAGAATTTTAAGCTCACTGACGGGTCGGCGGATTCCTATCTTTTAGTATATGAAAAAAAAAAATAATGAAGTATTGAAATGCTGTTAGTTTACTTTTTGTCTGTTTTTTTCATTTCAATTCCACAGTTTTCGGTTAGATGGTTTACCAACAATACTGTTATCAAGGGTTCGTGTCCTGGTATCGAGCTGTATTTCAATGCGAAATCATCATAAGACAAGTCACGTTCAACTTTGCAAACATTTATGTTTCAGATCGAAGAACTAAAACAGCAGTTCTCAGACGTTGTTCCTCCAACGAACCCCCAAACTTAAGAATACATTTCTAAATCATGCCCCCCCCCCATGTCAATATATGTTTGTTCAAATTTCCTTGAATGGAGACGTGGTCCTGACAACACACCTTCCTGGAGGTAGCCCTGACCCACAAATAGCCCCATTTACAACGTCAGTAGATAAGCTTAGGCCAGGGGTCGGCAACCTTTTGAAACGGAAGAGCCAAAAAGTTATATTTTACAATTTTCTCAGTTTTTAAAGAGCCACTTAAATTGTTGTTTCAAATAATGGCATTTGATTAGGCCGCAATTGGACATCGAAAGAGCCGCAATTTGACATCGAAAGAGCTGCACGTGGCTCGCGAGCCGAAAGTTGCCGACCCCTGGCTTAGGTCGATCTTCAGGATCTCACTTCGAACAGTTTTTGAGGACGACTGATCTATAATATCAATTAACGTGTTGCACTGAACTATACAGCAAAGTCAGTGTCAAAATAACTTCCACCTAATTTCCACCGTAGTTGCCAAGATTTAACAGTGCACTATTCACGGTATTACTTTTAATGTTGATGTATATAATGTCGTGCTTTAGATTTACCAGCACTGCGTTTGATTTAACCACCCCAAACTTTTAGCCTGCCGTGTTTTTATCTCTGTCTATGTAGTCTGCATCAGGCACTGAGCTATGTGTCTCCTTGGCAAGGAGATCGCGCTAGAGTGAAATTTTGTGTTGGTTTGTTTGCTAGCAACATGCATCTTGGAGTTCTAAAATATACTCTGCCAACTGGCATGGTGTAAAAAACACGTAAAGTTTGTTTGTGGGTGCATTATTATTTACATTTGTGATTAAGCAGTGACGTAGTGCGCATGCCATTCGACGTCATTCTTTACTCAACAGTAAAGCTTGATGCACTCACAAGGGAATGACGTTATAACTTTGATTGGGGGGGGGGTCGAATGTAGGGCCATTTGTTGGGGGGGGGGAGGGGGATTTCATCCCTCACAATACTGCTTTGTTAAATGGGATATAATGGGGTTCGATGCATCTATCTATCTATGTTTGTGTGTGAGTGTGTGTGTGTGTGTGTGTGTGTGTGTGTGTGTGTGTGTGGAGCTTTACTAGTCTGCTCGGCATTTTATGTATGCATGTGTGTATATGTCTGTGAGTTTGCGTGTGTGTGTGTGTGTGTGTGTGAGTGCGTGTGTGCGTGGGCTATACTTGTCTTCTCGGCATTGTATGTATGTGTGTATATGTTTGTGTGTAAGTCTGTATGTGTATGTGTATCATGCATACTAAGTCTCGCATGTCGTATCTGGAACTCAATAATTTTTTAGATTTCAGTTGTATAACGAGCAGCACCCATGGAAGTATTAATTATAAACATTGAAGCCCTGTGATTACCCCCCCTCCCCACACACACAACATTGTTCCTTTCGCTCCTGACATACATATCATATCAAAGGCATACATGAAAAGACAACAAATAACAATGGGACCTTTACTATTGTGGATCTCTCCCTATCTCTAACAAAAAAAAAAATATTTCAAATTGAATTATTTAAGTCTCGTTTTGAATAAATAACAAAACATTTCCTTTCAGGGTGTCTGTCATTCAACCTGTACATTTGTGTTGAGTCGTTAATTCTGAAAGTGATAATGAACATACCTAAACTGTGTGTGTGTGTGTTGGCGTGCGTGTGTGTGTGAGAGAGAGAGAGAAAGAGCTTGTGTCATTCTTTGCTATTTCGGAAGTTATCGTTGTTTTTTTTTTTTGTTTATTGGCATAGAACATGTTTGATGGGCAGGTATAACATGGGCGTAAACAATCAAAAGTTATAATTATTTCTGCCAAACCGGCACATTTCTGACACACACAGCCATTAGTCAAGCTTTACAAGTCACTTACACCCATTCATAATGGTATTTAAAAAAAAAACACCCATTATTTACCTCTTGTCATTTTCTGCATTTCTTTTTTATCGCGAGTGCCAGCTATGTGTTTAACGTCACTAGACGACTTCCACGGCTAAAAATAACTAACCAATCACAACAGCCGAATGCTGTGAAGAATAAATTAAGGGGAAACTCGAACGGTTTTCACTAGAAGTTTGTTCACAAGTAGGGTTGCCATAATTTTTCACGGACCAGCCGGGACAGTTCTGTCTTTTTTACTTTAGGTTTAGGGATGTCGGTTCCGAGGGGGGGGGGGTATGAAAACAGTAATGTAAAAAAAACTTAAAATATAGAATAGATAATCTTTGTTATTTTATTCATAATGGTACACAAACATGATATTTTTACAAAACAAAACAGTTTTCTTCTTGTTGTACCACTCGTATTTTTCACTTCTGTAAATTTGTATTACTGTGTTACTTACCAAAATGTTACTGATCACACAAGAGCAGATTAATCATTCTCTGATCTAATAATTTTGCTAAATTATTTCCAAGAAACTGTGCCCTGAATCTAAACCGGGACAATTTCAACAACCGGGCGGGACACCGGGACAACCCAGTATATCTGGGACTGTCCCGGCCAAACCGTGACGTATGGCAAGCCTATTCATAAGTAGCTATAAGGTGGTAGGTTTAATATGCTTTTTGCGAAGTCGTATGTTTAAATTACAGCTTTTGAAAGTAACTTGTGTCCGTACATCCACGTTGAGGGGGGATATCATGATTAATATAAAGACCCCCCGAATCGTTTTTACCGCGTCCATTCTAAGTAAATAAAATAAATGCACGTTTTATCTGTCCATTTTACGGTTGCCATCAACGGCTTAATTCTAGAATCTATGCACAATGAGCTGGACCAGACGGAACACAGTGGCCAGACATCCTGTTATTTCATTCGTACAGTTCACTTTCACACTGACCAGTCACGGGATGAGAGAACACAGACGAAATGGTCATCTGTGGCCTCCTCATGTGTAACCCTACTGTTTACATTCAATATGATGGTGTGTGCAGAGACGACAGGATTATCTTCTCTGACAACATATCAATACAGATCCGTTCTAGAGGACAATCAAACTAGCCCATTGCCTTAGGCCCCCCCCTCACTACAAAAGGCACCCCTTGAAGTATGGATTATTTACTCAATTTGACGCCAAGAGGGCCCAAAATTTACTGTAAAGGCTCTCAAACATCTCTGGAAAGATCAATTTAAGGCTTCCTTTTAAGTATTGATTCCTACTCGTTTTGTTAAGAGGAGGGGCCCGAAACCACTTTTAGCCCAGGGCCCCCACATACATCTCTGGAAAGATCTATCCATGGCTCCCTTTAAAGTATTAATTCCTATTCGTTTTGTTAATAAGAGGGGCCCCCATTCACTTTTAGACTGGGGCCCCATACATCTCTGGAAAGATCTATTTAAGGCTCTCGTTTAAGTATTGATTCCTACTCATTTTGTTAATGAGAGGGGCCCCAGTCCACTTTTAGCCCAGGGCCCCCTAAACATCCAAGTATCAATGTCTCCATATTGTTATACAGTTTGAAAGTAAACAAAACTGTGAGGGCGACTTACAAGTTGACTATGAACGGATGAGAGATGGTGGACAGGATGGTCTTTTCGGACTTTATGTGGGCCTCCTGCTTCAGCTTGATGACCTGGGTGATAGCCATGACCTTCAGTGCGCTGTAGTCTCGACTCTCTTTGTGCCGCGTCAGGACAACCCGCCCAAAGGTCCCTGTGCCTGGAGAGAGAGATAAATCGAACGTGAGGGTAACGTGATTACAGGAATCATAATACATGAGTCATAATACATGAATCATAATACATGAGTCGTAATACAGGAATCATAATACAGGAATCATAATACAGGAATCATGGTACATGAATTATATCAAGGTATTCAGTGAGGGTTTAGCCTGGATTACCAGATACATTACTGAGTTAAATAGATATAGGTTTTATCTTTTCAATGGAGTTTATATTATCAAAGGGTTTAACGATTAAAACCAAATGTAAACATTTAGTTAATGGTGGATTGATTGTCAATGTTTTAAAATACACACATATATATACATACACACACACACACACACACACACATATATATATATATATATATATATATATATATATATATATATATATATATATTTAAAAAAAAGAGACAGAAAGGAAAACAATGTATACAAAAAAAAAATACATACATAAAAAGCTTTGTTTGATTTGGCCACAAGTACAGATAACTCGGGTTTCTCTTTTTTTAAAGTCATTCGATTACGTAATATTGATCTTTATCTCCCTTGGCTTCCAAAATGTTCACATTCAATAACAACAAAATGTGGAGTGACTTGACAGATTCAAAGCTAATGTCAATGAAAGCTTCGTTTTTTTTTTCTCATGGTGTGCAGTTTCCTAAACCGGAAAATTTTATTACAGAAGCACGCCAAGAGTAGCAGAAAGTAGGGGGAGGGTAGAATTTGATTTACATTCAACGTTTTATGATAAAGTGTTCGAAAGTGTGTTTAAACTGTCGGCCATAGTGAACACAATCAAAGCGCACGAGCGTGTTGTAGAGGAGCAACAGTCGCAGGCAGATCCCAGGTGCAGGTAATGCGATCTAGGGGTCCTGTATGGTACAGGTACTATGTATGTAGGGTCTAGAAACGGTGGGTGACAGATGTAGGTGCGTGGTATGACAGAGGTCGTCAGAACATCTTTTTAGTGGGTCGCGCGTCGCAGAGGTTTAAGAGCCATTGCTATAAACCAACAGTTGTATAGATCCCTTTCTATATCTTCGCCGGGGGGGTGCAATGGTTACGTAGGCACCACAGGTGAGATGAGACAGTCGCACAGATCAAGAAACAGGTAGATGATAGATGTCGCAGCCAGAGGGTGCAATGGATAGCGTGGGCACCACAGATAAGATGAGACAGTTGTACAGATCAAGAAACAGGTAGATGATAGACGTCGCCACTCGCGCATCTGAAGGTAGAATGACAGACAGTCGACTGACTGACAAAGACGGCTCCCACATTATGTCTGTCACGCCGAGAGTACGACCCGTTGCATCGTCCGATGATCATAACGTCATACAACAGCCTCGTCAACCGACAGCCTGGCTATTGGTCCGCAGCAAAGGTTCCCCTCCGTCGACGGCAGTTGAAACGTGTGGTACAAAAGGTATGCAAAAAGTGAAGTTGTAATACATTTAAAATGTTGACAGTTTGTGAACACTCGGGGAATTCAGCTGGTGATATTTTTAATTAATTTTGGGATCAATTTAACATGCTGCAATGTTATTATAATACTGTCATGATATCACAGTGATAGGGATGGTAACTTGGGGTAGGTGGAACTAAGGAGGGGGAGGGGTAGACACATTCCGCTCGCTCAGTGGAAGGGGGTCCTGATTGAATAATATCGGAGGTAAGGATGTTCACAAGGGAAAGTTACACCGTCGTTTGCCCGGGGGGGGGGTGTAGTTAAATTTATGAAACCACATGGTGGGGGGTGTACGAGTTGTTTGTACCGCTCCATGTTTCCTCCTTCCCCCCCCCCTCTCCCTCCCCCTAGTCGGGTCTACAGGTACTGTCATAATGTAAATAAAAATCACATTTTCGAACAGAGAAAGTTGTCTACGAAATCCATTCAACAAAAAAAAGAAAACGGAATGTCCAAGTATAAGGACCTAGAAAATGAAACAGAGAGACTGTGTGGAACGGTTACCACCAACGGGTATCGGTTGTCGTTGGTGGGGGGGGGAGGGGGTTAGGTGTGTGTGTGTGTGTGGTGGGGCTGGGTGTAATATAAAATAAATTAAAAAAAAAAAAGATAATTAGGCAACAGCATCGATAAAATAAGTTCAAACTGTGTGAAGAAAGTCGTCTTACGTTGATCAGCCCACATTTGGAGGAAGTCTCTCTCACTACATATACACATTTCTCTCTTTATTTCTCTCTTTTTCTTTCTCTCTCTTTTTCTCTTTCTCTGTCTCTCTCGCTCTCTCTCTCTCTCTCTCTTTTTCTCCCCCCCCCCCCTTTCCATAAAATATAATTTGAAAAGAACTTCTTCTACTTCGGTCCACTGCACGGACTCAGTGACTGTGTTGACCGACAGAAGACATACTTTGCATCTAAACAAAAAGGACAGACGCTAAAACAAGGTGCACTCAAACGTACGGGTAAACCTTAAACAAGAAACCAACCCAGCATTAACCTCAGGTAACATGCAACTGGAGGCTTTCGCCCCCCCCCCCCCTTCCGTTCCAGATCGACAGAGGGGAAACGAAATTTAGAGGAAACTAGTGGGTAGACGGGGGGGGGGGGGGAAGGTGGAAATAGGTTTTTTGGTTGGGGGGGGGGGAGAGAAAAAAATCAGTCCTTGGTGAGTGTTTGATTATGTAAATATGAGGCTCACGCGATGCTTGGCGCGCGCCGTGTGTGAGTGAGACGGAATTGCGCGTGCGTGTGCGAGCGTGTGTGTGTGTGTGTCTGCTACCTAACGTTCAATGCCTGAGTAGACTTTGTTGACTTAGCTGCGCAATTCCTCAACCAACTTGTTTGTTTGTGCAGCTAACTGGCAGATGGACGGAAAGACACGAAAAACACAACAAGCTTTATTGAAAAAAAAAACAAGAAAAACTTGACATCATTTTGATGAGCATCAACCGATTGAGCCAACGAGTACATGTCGCAGTGAAAGTCAAATAAGTTGAAGGAGGCACGAGTGCTGCAAGTTGATGTGCACATGTAAAACAGGTCATGTACAACACAAGTACAATAGGTCATGTAAAACAGGTCTTATACAGCAGGTCAAGTACAACGGGTCATGTACAATAGGTCATGCAAAACAGATCTTATACAACAGGTCAAGTACAACGGGTCATGTACAACAGGTCAAGTACAACGGGTCATGTACAACGGGTCATGTACAACAGGTCATGTAAAACGGGTCATGTAGAATCAGGCCCGTGGCGTATGGGGGAGGGGGGCTGGGGTGCCCCCTCTGCTAGTTTGCTCTACTTAGTAACATTTATTTCCTGCCTCTCCCCTGCTATTGGCCTGGCCCGTGCTATAAAATTTTCACGATACGGGGTTTGTAGAATAGGTCATAGACCTGATGAAAGTCATTTTGTACATGATTTATTACTGACAAAGTACTTTGGTACTAAGTGCCATGAATACAGTCATTTCGCAGATAATGTTCTGGTTTAATAGTCTTTTTGTAAAAACAAAAAAAAACGAAGGTGAATTGACTGCATTCATAAACAACTACAATGATTGAAAATAAATGTATAACAAATGTAACGAAAACACCAATTTTAGAGATCAGACGTGCTTGACAATTTTGTTAAAATGTGAATGGATTTAGCAATAATACTTTGTTCCATAACAGAATGGGCGCAGGTCGATTTTTTTGTTTAATTAATTAGTTGAATAATTTGTAGTAAAAAAAGTGAGTGTGACGAGAATAAGGAGACAAACCACATGTAAGGCATATTTTTGCATTGAATCCACATCTTTCGAATGATCCGATATTGAGAACTGGAATCACTTCGCTGAGTTAAATCAATGCGTTACTTCAGTGTAATTGGCGCAAAATTTTTGAATGATACATAATTTATCAAGGAGAGATGGAGATCGAACGTGGTCTTGGTGTAAACGGAAATGGGGGGGGGGAGTGGGCGATGTCACGTTTTCAATTTTCACGTTAAGCTGGGGAAATAAAAAGGGAAAAGGTGGTTTGCGGGAGGGGGGGGGTAAAAATGGCCGACAAAGCAGAACGTCGTGAATCTTAACTTTCCTTATAAGTTCGTAAAAAAAGGGGTGGGGTGGGGGGGGGGTTGTTGCCAGGGCTCGATTTACAGCCGGGGATATCACCCGGCACTGAGAAGTGTCACCTTCCGGCTCTGGTTTAGCTAATATATCCCTCCTGCCGGGGATGAAACCATAGACATGTATCCCCGGCTCTGCAGAATTTTTTTTTTTTTTCAAATCCCTCGGCACTGGTTGTCTCTCAAATTGAGCACTGGTTGTTGCTAATACAAAAGGGGGTGAAACTGAAACAAACAAACGAACAAAGTACTAATATTTTACAGGATAATTAATAGTAGATTTTTTTTTTTTTTTCGAATGTGATCTGAATGAGTACATGCTATGTTCACACTGTCAACATACAACAATCATATGTGTGTGTGTGTGTGAGAGGAAGTCGGTGATAACGTCAGCAAAAGAAAACAGTTGACTGTCAGGGAAAGATAAAAAAAAAATAAACAGAAACAAGTTAACAAACTATTTCATCCGGATGCAAGCTTTCAAATCTGAAAGACACGTTGAAGAAATGAAGTTATACATCAGTCTAGCAGTACTTATATATGTACATAGCAGTATAAAACGGTGATTAGCAGAATATAAAATAGAGAGCGGTATATAGCATTGAATAGTAGTGTTTTGCAATATAGAGTAGCTTATAACATTGTTCGGCAGTATATATATATGTATATATATATATATATATATATATATATATATATATATATATATATATATATATACGTACACGTCTCTACGAAGTGTTTCTCAAACTGACCCGCTGGCTTATCGAAAAAAGAAAGCAAAACGGAATTGAGTTGAACAGCGTAACATGGAGAATGTAACACTGGATGTCACGTGACCCATTCGCGCCCCCCCCCCCAGTCCCGTTAACTCACAAGCTAGTAGTCCACATTGCAACCATCAGCGTGGTCTAATTATCTAAATTAGTTAAAGTTATAAAATGTATAATTAACTGACTAAACTGATATATATATATAGGGAAGAATGTAGCATTAAACAGTGGTCTAATGTATACAATTATAATATAGCGGTATATACCAGTGTGTAACAACATAGAGGATATTATATCATCCATTAAAATAGTATAATGCATACAATTATATAACAGTATATAGTAGAACAATGTATACAATTATACAGCAGTATATAATGGTATAATATATACAATTATAGAGTGGATGCAAATCGCACATCCTGGCCTGGTTATTGAATTTGATAAAAATGGGGTGGGTGGGGGGGGGGCGCAGACGGTGCGGGTTGCTTTATGGTGAAACGTAATTACCTGGTCCGTGCCCAAGTCCCGTCGCTCATATTTGACGGGAGAAAGCGGGCCGGATCTAGCAGCCGATTGGGACGTACTTGGCCTCGAGGGCATACAGTTTGCCCACCCCTGCACTAACCTATATTTTTACTTAAAGTGACATAACTTACTGTACATGGGATGTGGAACAGGAGGTAGAAATGAAAACAAAAACAAACACGTGTGATGACGACATTTCGAGATACTTAGTCTCAATGACTACATTATACCACTCCTTAGCCAGAAGCCCCTCCTTCCACACGACTACGCTCCTCTTCTAGTCCAAGGACACAATTTGTGTGTGCACTGTAGTGAATATACAAACTCAATATGAGATTTGATCATGTGTTTCTTTTCGGACTTTCCCTATTGTTTATTTTTAGAAACACGATTGGTCAAGGGAAGAGGACACATTGATCTTCTTACTGAAAGTGCTTTCTTGCTTCTGTTTACCCTTTATTTAGAAAGTTGTAGAGAAAAAATGACAGTTTTACGGTAACTGTAACCGCAACTTTGAAATGAAGATAATGACACTCGTGACGGCCATGTCACCAGTTTCTATTCCAATGTAACATCAGATTCATTACAAAAAAATTTTGTGTGTGATAATGCACCTTCAGAAACCCGGGGCATGTTTAGCAAATATTGGATCTCAAGGTTTTTTACACCTATACAAATATTTCTTTTTAAAGGTGTACCAAAATATTCTTTAACCCCCAGTAGCATTGATCTCGTATAGAATTTTACAGGTAAAACTGGTTAGTGAAATTGAAGGCTTGAAATTTTTTGATATGAATATTGTCAGTTTAATCATTATGTGCCTGCCTATCTGTCTATCTGTCTGTCTATCTATCTATCTATCTATCTATCTATCTATCTATCTATCTATCTATCTATCTATCTATCTATCTATCTATCTATCTATCTATCTATCTATCTATCTATCTATCTATCTATCTATCTATCTATCTATCTATCTATCTATCTATCTATCTATCTATCTATCTATCTATCTATCTATCTATCTATCTATCTATCTATCTATCTATCTATCTATCTATCTATCTATCTATCTATCTATCTATCTGTCCGTCTATCTATCTATCTATCTATCTATTTATCTATCTATCTATCTATCTATCTATCTATCTATCTATCTATCTATGTATCTATCTATCTATCTATCTATCTAACCATCTATCTATCCACCTAACCATCTATCTATCTGTCTATCTGTATGTCTCTGTACCTGTATCTGACTCAAAGGAGTGATCTATAATACAAATCGACAACCTAGGGGAAACGATCAAAACAATAACTACAAAAAAGTACAAACACACCCACACAGGCACACACACACACACAACCACTAGAGTACTGCACATAGCCCGTGGGTCACGGAGTCCACTATATGAGGTCACGCAAAAAAAAAAAAAGATAACAGAGCCGGGTCATCGTCATAGCCGGTCATAAAACAATCCCAGGGCAGCTACTCCCCCCCCCCACGCAGTTGTTTAAAACTTTACCCCGGCCCTAGTTAGTATTCACATGACCTGTCTCTGTGACGCGAGTCAAAACTCAGACGGTACTACCGAGTACATTAGAAGGAGTGGTCACCGCAGGCAGGGGTGGGTGGGGGGTGGTAAGGAAGAAACGTAATTTAAGTTTGTTTTTGTTTTCAAGTCGATAAGAATGACCACCGTAAACTTTTATAAGAGAGTTGTGAGGGGATCGGGCGGGGGAGGGGGTATGTCTTGCCCAGCCAGGAAGGTGTGCCAGGTAAAACAGGGGATCATTCAACTGGTCCAACGGGAAGCATGGCGATATGAGATCAAATAAATAAACAAACTGAAACAAACAAACGGAAAAGCGGAACAATGTGTATAACCTGAGATGTTCCGGTACAATGTATAACCTGAGATGTTCCGGTACAATGTATAACCTGAGATATTCCGGTACAATGTATATAACCTGAGATATTCCGGTACAATGTATATAACCTGAGATGTTCCGGTACAATGTATAACCTGAGATGTTCCGGTACAATGTATAACCTGAGATATTCCGGTACAATGTATATAACCTGAGATGTTCCGGTCAAATGTTAAAAGAATACGACGGTACAATACAACAGTGGTTCCTCTCTTACGCCTCTCTTTATTATCGTTTCCAGACGCATACCTAGGTTGGGGGGAGGGGGTATTAAATTCGAATATCCCCCAGGCGCCAGCTTGAGGGGGGGGGGCAATTTTTTTTACATTAAATATTAAGTACATTATGTCATGGTGTCGAATGTCGAAAATGCAGGGGGGCCTCAAATGAGGCCAAGCCCCCTCCCCGCCTCTCCCCCCAAATCCTTAGGTTCGGCACTGATCATTTCCAAAGTGAAATATTTAAGGCACTTTAAAATCCTCTAGTGCGTTTAGTAAGATACAGCCTTGACCGAATAGCGCCGGTTCCACCAGTGTTTACATGCTAGGAAACCACGTTGGTTCGTCTAAAAATAGACCAAAACAAAAACTGAACCCCTTTAATATCACTTTAACCTCACACTCATAGCGAAACAATCTTATCTGTCTCCATGTATCAAAGTACCTCAACTAGTGTCTGCCTTCTTTACACCCGGGGCTCTGAAATTTATCTCGGCGGGCCAGGCATTCCGCACTCCGGAAATGAAATAATGATCAAGACAGTGTCCCACGTTTTCTATAACGTTTGAGTACCGATGCGGTATAGAAGTGCTCACACACAAAAACATATATGACGAGCAATACACTTTCTAAAAGGCAGGGGTCGGCAACCTAAGACTCGCGAGCCGCATGCGGCTCTTTCGACGTCAATTAGCGGCTCTCTTTCGATGTCAAATTGCGACCTAATCAAATACCATAATATTGAAACAACAATTTTAGTGGCTCTTTTTAAAACTGAGAAAATTGTAAAGTACATGTATAACTTTTGCCTCTTCCGTCTCAAAAGGTTGCCGACCCCCCTCCCCCCGGTCTAAAGGTAACGTGCTCAACGGACGGGTCTAGAGGGCGTTGTCTCCATACAAAAACCAGAGTTAGAATTCAAAAAGAAAAACAAACAAACGATATTAAGCCCCCTCCCCTCCACCCACTACCTTGCATTCTCCCACTTAAGGTCACGACTTGTTACACCACACTTCAATTACTTATTTGCGTTGATCAAGATCGTATAATAATATATCTTTGAAATCACATCCTTCTACGCCTCCCCCCCCCCTTACCACCGCCCACAATTTGTTAAGATTTACAAACATAGCAACAGCCGATTGTTTATCTCACCTCCCACCCCCACCCCCGATCAATCCAGAGCATAAACAAAAATACTTGGAGAACCTACAGGGGGCAAAATGTTTCGGTTGTGCGCCCCCCCCCCCTCCCCCACCCCAAGGCTTCAGAATTGCAAATAATTAGTACAAGAAGGTGGGGGTTTTTTTTTTAGCAGTAGAGATATGTGTGTGTGTGTGTGGGGGGGGGGTCGCTTCGTGTCCGCAACCTTAAGAGCTTCCCTGTCCTTAAACAAAGTGGACTACCCCCCCTCCCTTTCCCTATCACCAGTTCGATAAAAATCACACCCCCCCCCACCAACACAATCTCTTCAAAGGATATTATTTATTTTTAGCAGCGCGATTAGTCAGGGGACGTTAATCTCGTAACCGAATGCTTCTTGCGTATGTTTACATTTTTTTTTTTGTAATGTATGTGTTGACGTGTTAAAGAAAGGTTATAGGAATGGAGTGTGTGTGTGTGGGGGGGGGTGTGATAACAGGGTGATAGAGAGAGAGAGAGAGGGCGGGGGGGGGGGTGGAGAGGAGAGAAAAACATTAAGTTACCTCTGATAATACAAAATTTCCGAAAATAAATGACTTCATCGTTAAATGAAAACCAAACAACAACAAAGCTAATCGACGCCGTCCTTAGAGATAAGATTTTTGTATGTCATCTGCGCACCATCCTAGTTGTAAAATGTGTACAAGTTGTCTACACTAGAATATAGACTAGCGCATCAAAGTTAGACATTTCCTTATAACAGATGACACATGTAAAAAGAAATGGAGTTACTATACATAATGTTTAGAGACAAACAACGACTAATGCCAAACACATGTTGTACTAGGTTAATGAATACAACAATTTTTTGAATGGGAACCAAAGTCCAAGTAACATCAGTCTCTAACAACAGTCTGATGGTAGATCAAAGTTTTAAGATTTCTTCAAGTGAGAAGTGACTTAACTAGATGTGAACGTGAGTAATGGACATCATCTCTAGGGGTGAAACAACACAAACTGTAAGTCTGTATGTAAACTTGTATTGTTATTGCATATATACCCACATGTCTAAGACCTACATACATGTCTGTCTGTCTATCTACCTACATGTCTGTCTGTCTATCCACCTACATGTCTGTCTATCCACCTACATGTCTGTCTGTCTATCCACCTACATGTCTGTCTGTCTATCCACCTACATGTCTGTCTGTCTATCCACCTACATGTCTGTCTATCCACCTACATGTCTGTCTGTCTATCCACCTACATGTCTGTCTGTCTATCCACCTACATGTCTGTCTATCTATCCACCTACATGTCTGTCTATCCACCTACATGTCAGTCTGTCTATCCACCTACATGTCTGTCTATCTATCCACCTACAAGTCTGTCTATCCACCTACATGTCAGTCTGTCTAACTACATACATGTCTATCTATCTATCTATCTATCTATCTATCTATCTATCTATCTATCTATCTATCTATCTATCTATCTATCTATCTATCTATCTATCTATCTATCTATCTATCTATCTATCTATCTATCTATCTATCTATCTATCTATCTATCTATCTATCTATCTATCTATCTATCTATCTATCTATCTATCTATCTATCTATCTATCTATCTATCTATCTATCTGTCTGTCTGTCTATTTATCTGTATGTCTCTGTACCTGTGAGACTGATACTCAATCCGACTGAAAGGACGTATAAAGTGATCAATACAATACAAATCGACAACCAAAGGGAAACGACCAAAACAATAACTACAAAAAAAAAAAAACACCACCCCACACCCCCCCTACACACTTACAACCACAACCACTAGAGTACTGCACATAGCCCGTGGGTCACGGAGTTCACTATATGAGGTCACGCCAAAAAAAAAAGATAACAGAGCCAGATCATCGTCATAGCCGGTCATAAAACAATACCAGGGCAGCCCCCTCCCCTCGCCACACCGCTCCCCACGCAGTTGTTTAAAACTTTCACCCGGCCCAAGTTCTATCAATCTATCTATCTATCTTTCAATCTATCTATCTTTTCAATCTATCTATGTATCCTTCAATCTATCAATTTATCTATCTATCCTTCAATCTATCTATCCTAGTTACAGTGGAACATTCTATTTAAAAAAATCTCTTTACTATCATTGGAGGTCACGGGTGGGGGAGGGGGGGGAGAGAGTCGCTCCTACCAGAATTATTTTTTGGGGTGGGAGGGGATTCTGCGGTTCATGTTTGGATATCAACACGGTCAAGCTGGTTTTTTTTGTACACCCGTACACAGCGGCACTGTGTGTGTGGGGGGGGGGGGACTTGGCGATGGTATCGATTACAGCTTCGGAGATGACAGGATGAGCAATATTTTACCAATACCGATAGTACTCATTATGTTTCTTAAAATGTACGATTCCAGCCTGATTCCAATTCTAGTGTAGGCATAGCTGGTAAATCATAAATTTACCTGAAATTCCGGCATTTTCTAATTTCCCGATTTCTATGTATCGGTCCAAAAGTAGTATCGATATTGTCAAGGAGAAACAGTATCGATAAAAGACTTTGAGCAGAAAGCGGGGTGGAGGGAAGGCAGTATCCATAACAAACTGGGCGGAGCAGCATCGATACCCAGACCACACAATGGGAGCTCATTAAGTATCGAATGATCCGATACTGCAATCAGAGATACTGTTTCTTTCATCAGACGTATCGCCAGCCTACGTGGAAGATGTGTTTACTGTTTTCTTCTTATATCATGGATGATCTCAAGCAAACACAGACGTTTTTTTTTTCTTTTTCGATTTCATAAATCGAAATCCCCTAATGTGTGAGGTGCAATGCAAACAGACAATCGGGTGGTCCAAGGTATCACATAACAACTGATTGCTCGGTGTCTGGTTCAAATCTACACGCGATGCTTCCTTTTATTTCCTGTTTGTCATGAGACGAGTGCAGTAAATCACAGTTACTGCCAGCAGTAAATTGGGCAGTTACCGCACTGGTAACGCAATTCACCCCCTCCCCCACCTATGTTGCAGTCTTCCTCCATCACCCCTCTCCATTTGTTGTACTGTGTGTTTACACAACCGCATCCCCCCCCCACCATTGTTCAGTTGTTTTTTTTTATGTCTTTCAATGAATTAGTTGTGGGTGAGTAGATGAACGAATCGAGAGAAGTGTGAGATGGACCGTGTTGGGTGAGTAGATGAACGAATCGAGAGGAGTGTGAGATGGACCGTGTTGGGTGAGTAGATGAACGAATCGAGAGGGAGTGTGAGATGGACCGTGTTGGGTAGAGTAGAGTGAACGAATCGAGAGGGAGAGTGAGATGGACCGTGTTGGGTGGAGTAGATGAACGAATCGAGAGAGAGTGAGATGGACCGTGGTTGGGTGAGTAGGATGCCGAACGGAATCGAGAGGAGTGTGAGATTGGACCGTGTTGGGTGAGTAGATGAACGAATCGAGAGGAGAGTGAGATGGACCGTGTTGGGTGAGTAGATGAACGAATCGAGAGGAGAGTGAGATGGACCGTGTTGGGTGAGTAGATGAACGAATCGAGAGGAGTGTGAGATGGACCGTGTTGGGTGAGTAGATGAACGAATCGAGAGGAGTGTGAGATGGACCGTGTTGGGTGAGTAGATGAACGAATCGAGAGGAGTGTGAGATGGACCGTGTTGGGTGAGTAGATGAACGAATCGAGAGGAGTGTGAGATGGACCGTGTTGGGTGAGTAGATGAACGAATCGAGAGGAGTGTGAGATGGACCGTGTTGGGTGAGTAGATGAACGAATCGAGAGGAGTGTGAGATGGACCGTGTTGGGTGAGTAGATGAACGAATCGAGAGGAGTGTGAGATGGACCATGTTGGGTGAGTAGATGAACGAATCGAGAGGAGTGTGAGATGGACCGTGTTGGGTGAGTAGATGAACGAATCGAGAGGAGTGTGAGATGGACCGTGTTGGGTGAGTAGATGAACGAATCGAGAGGAGTGTGAGATGGACCGTGTTGGGTGAGTAGATGAACGAATCGAGAGGAGAGTGAGATGGACCGTGTTGGGTGAGTAGATGAACGAATCGAGAGGAGAGTGAGATGGACCGTGTTGGGTGAGTAGATGAACGAATCGAGAGGAGTGTGAGATGGACCGTGTTGGGTGAGTAGATGAACGAATCGAGAGGAGTGTGAGATGGACCGTGTTGGGTGAGTAGATGAACGAATCGAGAGGAGTGTGAGATGGACCGTGTTGGGTGAGTAGATGAACGAATCGAGAGAGTGTGAGATGGACCGTGTTGGGTGAGTAGATGAACGAATCGAGAGGAGTGTGAGATGGACCGTGTTGGGTGAGTAGATGAAGGTGTAGAGATGGACCGTGTTAGAATCAAGAGAGGAGGTGTGAGATGGACCGTGTTGGGTGAGTAGATGAACGAATCGAGAGGAGTGTGAGATGGACCGTGTTGGGTGAGTAGATGAACGAATCGAGAGGAGTGTGAGATGGACCGTGTTGGGTGAGTAGATGAACGAATCGAGAGGAGTGTGAGATGGACCGTGTTGGGTGAGTAGATGAACGAATCGAGAGGAGGTGTGAGATGGACCGTGTTGGGTGAGTAGATGAACGAATCGAGAGGAGTGTGAGATGGACCGTGTTGGGTGAGTAGATGAACAGAATCGAGAGGAGTGTGAGATGGACCGTGTGTTGGGTGAGTAGATGAACGAATCGAGAGGAGTGTGAGATGGACCGTGTTGGGTGAGTAGATGAACGAATCGAGAGGAGTGTGAGATGGACCATGTTGGGTGAGTAGATGAACGAATCGAGAGGAGTCGAGATGGACCATGTTGGGTGAGTAGATGAACGAATCGAGAGGAGTGCGAGATGGACCATGTTGGGTGAGTAGATGAACGAATCGAGAGGAGTGCGAGATGGACCGTGTTGGGTGAGTAGATGAACGAATCCCGAGAGGAGTGTGAGATGGACCGTGTTGGGTGAGTAGATGAACGAATCGAGAGGAGTGTGGGAGATGGACCGTGTTGGGTGAGTAGATGAACGAATCGAGAGGAGTGTGAGATGGACCGTGTTGGGTGAGTAGATGAACGAATCGAGAGGAGTGTGAGATGGACCGTGTTGGGTGAGTAGATGAACGAATCGAGAGGAGTGTGAGATGGACCGTGTTGGGTGAGTAGATGAACGAATCGAGAGGAGTGTGAGATGGACCGTGTTGGGTGAGTAGATGAACGAATCGAGAGGAGTGTGAGATGGACCATGTTGGGTGAGTAGATGAACGAATCGAGAGGAGTGCAGAGATGGACCATGTTGGGTGAGTAGATGAACGAATCGAGAGGAGTGCGAGATGGACCATGTTGGGTGAGTAGATGAACGAATCGAGAGGAGTGTGAGATGGACCGTGTTGGGTGAGTAGATGAACGAATCGAGAGGAGTGTGAGATGGACCGTGTTGGGTGAGTAGATGAACGAATCGAGAGGAGTGTGAGATGGACCGTGTTGGGTGAGTAGATGAACGAATCGAGAGGAGTTAGATGTAGAGATGAGATGGACCGTGTTGGGTGAGTAGATGAACGAATCGAGAGGAGTGTGAGATGGACCATGTTGGGTGAGTAGATGAACGAATCGAGAGGAGTGTGAGATGGACCGTGTTGGGTGAGTAGATGAACGAATCGAGAGGAGTGTGAGATGGACCGTGTTGGGTGAGTAGATGAACGAATCGAGAGGAGTGTGAGATGGACCGTGTTGGGTGAGTAGATGAACGAATCGAGAGGAGAGTGAGATGGACCATGTTGGGTGAGTAGATGAACGAATCGAGAGGAGAGTGAGATGGACCATGTTGGGTGAGTAGATGAACGAATCGAGAGGAGTGTGAGATGGACCGTGTTGGGTGAGTAGATGAACGAATCGAGAGGAGTGTGAGATGGACCGTGTTGGGTGAGTAGATGAACGAATCGAGAGGAGTGTGAGATGGACCGTGTTGGGTGAGTAGATGAACGAATCGAGAGGAGTGTGAGATGGACCGTGTTGGGTGAGTAGATGAACGAATCGAGAGGAGTGTGAGATGGACCGTGTTGGGTGAGTAGATGAACGAATCGAGAGGAGTGCGAGATGGACCATGTTGGGTGAGTAGATGAACGAATCGAGAGGAGTGCGAGATGGACCATGTTGGGTGAGTAGATGAACGAATCGAGAGGAGTGTGAGATGGACCATGTTGGGTGAGTAGATGAACGAATCGAGAGGAGAGTGAGATGGACCGTGTTGGGTGAGTAGATGAACGAATCGAGAGGAGTGTGAGATGGACCATGTTGGGTGAGTAGATGAACGATTCGAGAGGAGTGTGAGATGGACCATGTTGGGTGAGTAGATGAACGAATCGAGAGGAGAGTGAGATGGACCGTGTTGGGTGAGTAGATGAACGAATCGAGAGGAGTGTGAGATGGACCGTGTTGGGTGAGTAGATGAACGAATCGAGAGGAGTGTGAGATGGACCGTGTTGGGTGAGTAGATGAACGAATCGAGAGGAGTGTGAGATGGACCGTGTTGGGTGAGTAGATGAACGAATCGAGAGGAGTGTGAGATGGACCATGTTGGGTGAGTAGATGAACGAATCGAGAGGAGTGTGAGATGGACCGTGTTGGGTGAGTAGATGAACGAATCGAGAGGAGTGTGAGATGGACCGTGTTGGGTGAGTAGATGAACGAATCGAGAGGAGTGTGAGATGGACCATGTTGGGTGAGTAGATGAACGAATCGAGAGAGGAGAGTGAGATGGACCATGTTGGGTGAGTAGATGAACGAATCGAGAGGAGTGTGAGATGGACCGTGTTGGGTGAGTAGATGAACGAATCGAGAGGAGTGTGAAATGGACCGTGTTGGGTGAGTAGATGAACGAATCGAGAGGAGTGTGAGATGGACCATGTTGGGTGAGTAGATGAACGAATCGAGAGGAGAGTGAGATGGACCATGTTGGGTGAGTAGATGAACGAATCGAGAGGAGTGTGAGATGGACCGTGTTGGGTGAGTAGATGAACGAATCGAGAGGAGTGTGAGATGGACCGTGTTGGGTGAGTAGATGAACGAATCGAGAGGAGTGTGAGATGGACCGTGTTGGATGAGTAGATGAACGAATCGAGAGGGAGTGTGAGATGGACCGTGTTGGGTGAGTAGATGAACGAATCGAGAGGAGTGTGAGATGGACCGTGTTGGGTGAGTAGATGAACGAATCGAGAGGAGTGCGAGATGGACCATGTTGGGTGAGTAGATGAACGAATCGAGAGGAGTGCGAGATGGACCATGTTGGGTGAGTAGATGAACGAATCGAGAGGAGTGTGAGATGGACCATGTTGGGTGAGTAGATGAACGAATCGAGAGGAGAGTGAGATGGACCGTGTTGGGTGAGTAGATGAACGAATCGAGAGGAGTGTGAGATGGACCGTGTTGGGTGAGTAGATGAACGAATCGAGAGGAGTGTGAGATGGACCGTGTTGGGTGAGTAGATGAACGAATCGAGAGGAGTGTGAGATGGACCGTGTTGGGTGAGTAGATGAACGAATCGAGAGGAGTGTGAGATGGACCATGTTGGGTGAGTAGATGAACGAATCGAGAGGAGTGTGAGATGGACCGTGTTGGGTGAGTAGATGAACGAATCGAGAGGAGTGTGAGATGGACCATGTTGGGTGAGTAGATGAACGAATCGAGAGGAGAGTGAGATGGACCATGTTGGGTGAGTAGATGAACGAATCGAGAGGAGTGTGAGATGGACCGTGTTGGGTGAGTAGATGAACGAATCGAGAGGAGTGTGAGATGGACCGTGTTGGGTGAGTAGATGAACGAATCGAGAGGAGTGTGAGATGGACCATGTTGGGTGAGTAGATGAACGAATCGAGAGGAGTGTGAGATGGACCATGTTGGGTGAGTAGATGAACGAATCGAGAGGAGTGTGAGATGGACCGTGTTGGGTGAGTAGATGAACGAATCGAGAGGAGTGTGAGATGGACCGTGTTGGGTGAGTAGATGAACGAATCGAGAGGAGTGCGAGATGGACCATGTTGGGTGAGTAGATGAACGAATCGAGAGGAGTGTGAGATGGACCATGTTGGGTGAGTAGATGAACGAATCGAGAGGAGTGTGAGATGGACCATGTTGGGTGAGTAGATGAACGAATCGAGAGGAGAGTGAGATGGACCATGTTGGGTGAGTAGATAAACGAATCGAGAGGAGTGTGAGATGGACCGTGTTGGGTGAGTAGATGAACGAATCGAGAGGAGTGTGAGATGGACCGTGTTGGGTGAGTAGATGAACGAATCGAGAGGAGTGTGAGATGGACCGTGTTGGGTGAGTAGATGAACGAATCGAGAGGAGTGTGAGATGGACCATGTTGGGTGAGTAGATGAACGAATCGAGAGGAGTGTGAGATGGAACATGTTGGGTGAGTAGATGAACGAATCGAGAGGAGTGTGAGATGGACCATGTTGGGTGAGTAGATGAACGAATCGAGAGGAGTGTGAGATGGACCATGTTGGGTGAGTAGATGAACGAATCGAGAGGAGTGTGAGATGGACCATGTTGGGTGAGTAGATGAACGAATCGAGAGGAGTGTGAGATGGACCATGTTGGGTGAGTAGATGAACGAATCGAGAGGAGTGTGAGATGGACCATGTTGGGTGAGTAGATGAACGAATCGAGAGGAGTGTGAGATGGAACGTGTTGGGTGAGTAGATGAACGAATCGAGAGGAGTGTGAGATGGACCATGTTGGGTGAGTAGATGAACGAGTCGAGAGGAGTGTGAGATGGACCGTGTTGGGTGAGTAGATGAACGAATCGAGAGGAGTGTGAGATGGACCGTGTTGGGTGCCACTGCTCTGGGTAAAGCGGGGGTGGGTGGTGGGGGAGGAATGATGGGTGAGCGTGACGAGACGGTAGGTCAGAGTATTTTGTGTAAACACCCCCCCCTCTTTCCCACACCATCAAACAAACAAACACAAAAAAACAGACCTCACGAGGTCCACCGTTGCGTGGGCTGCAAGCAAGAGCGTCATAAATGAGTTCAGGTCATGTTACAACTTGTTTTAGTAACTGGGTGTTTGTGGCCGCGAGGTTTTAAGTCGGTCCTGTGATCACGAGGAGGAGGGGGGGTCGAATCTCGACCGGGGCAATCTAACCGCCGCCCTACCCCTCCCGCCTTATTCCCTCCGCCCTACGAGCCGACCAATGGTGAAAAGGGGAAACAACAAAAACTGTCTCTAATAAAGGTATCAGGACCGTTGAGCAGACAAAAAGCGTATTGAACCCGACTTAAAAAAAAAGGAACCCTTTGAAGTATTAACTCATGTATCCATCCTGTCGTGTTAAGGGGGGGGGTCCTTTGAAGTAATAACTCCTATAAAGTATGGTGATATGGGAGGGGGGGGAGGTCACAAAAATTTCTGAAAGTTGAATCTAAGTCTCCTAAACACCCAAGAATGAACAACGCTATACGACATAGATTCTTAAGATCTTAATTAATTACAAACAGAATGATAGTATCTTACGCAGCCCGAGAGTTAAAGCGTCTAACAATGCATCGAAATGGTCTGGTCAAAGAACGTAACTTTGACAAGAGTCGAGAAGAGCGAAAGTTTCCCAGGAAATAAAAAAAAACCGGATTGGAAAGGGAATGATAGAGCGAGAAATAAATACATTTGAAAATAAGTAACGGGTCAGGTAGCAGGCCCACCGACAGATATTTCGGGCCTCGGGGCATTTGCCCCCCCCCGTTCCCCCCCCCCCTCTCAGCGGCACTGACTGGTAGCATAACCAGCTTGATAATGGCGTGTAGTTTAAAATATATTGAAAGACGTAGACAGATACTCCAGTGATTGTGTTGGTTATGGTGAACACGCAAAAAGAAAGCAAAAAAAAAAAAATGGCTAAGTGAGTTAAAACAAATGTATTGATTTGCTAGGAATTAGTAAACATTGTAAACTGAAGTTGATGGCTGAGTATATCAGAAACCCTTCATGGCCTTTTCATTAGACACCTAGACTTATGGCGGGCAGCCGTTTGAGACGATAACACTGGGCGAATGATATTCACAGACGTATGTGTGTACACAAACATGCAATAATATTAATAAACACGGGGAGCATGATGAATCATATTTACGTCCTCACCGCCTGCGTCCAGCACAAAACAGCAACAGCAGCAGAAGCAGCAACAGCAGCAGAAGCAGTAACAACAACAGCAGCAACAACAACAGCAGCAACAACAACAACAGCAACAACAACAGCAGCAGCAATAACAACAGCAATAACAGCAGCTGCAGCAACAACAGCAGCACCAACAGCAGCAATAACAGCAACAACAACAGCAGCAACAAAAGCAGCAACAACAACAGCAGCAGCAGCAACAACAACAGCTGGAGCAACAACAGCGACAACAACAGCAACCACAGCAGCAACAGCAACAACAGCAGCAACAACAGCAGCAGCAACAACAGCAGCAACAACAACAACAACAGCAGCAGCAGCAACAAAACCAGCAGCAACAACAACAGCAACAACTGCAGCAGCAGCAACAACAGCAGCAACAACAGCAGCAACAACAGCAGCAACAGCAACAACAGCAGCAACAACAACAGCAACATCAACTACAACAGCAACAACAGCAGCAAAAACAACAACAGCAGCAACCACAGCAGCAACAACAGCAGCAACAGCAACAACAGCAGCAGCGGCAACAACAGCAGCAGCAACAACAACAGCAGAAGCAACAACAGCAGCAGCAGCAACAGCAGCAGCGAGATAAGCGTCGCGGTAAGACATCAAAATAATTGGCGCCTATCGCTCTGAAGGTGGTCTGTGTGAGTGAGTGCAGCTCACACTGGTGTAAAAATGAACAGCGTCGATCTACCCCCCACCCCCACCGTTTTTTTTAAAGGGTGAAGAAAAAGGGGCGGTAGGGGCGGGGTAAAAATATGATGATGGCCTCAGGGAGAGGGGGGGGGAGGCGAATATTAAGAAAAAAATTAAATCGCATCCATCGGCAATAAGAGGGGAAATGCACTTGAGTTTCGGGGAGTGTGTGGGTAGATAAAGGAGTTGTGTCGTGTACAGTCCAATTTGGCATCATCTTCGAGGCCCTGGGAAGCTGCAAATATTGAGGCTACATGCCAGTGGCGTAGCGATGCTTAAATCTCGCCCGGGGCATAATATCTTTCTAGCGCCCCCCTCCCCCCCCTTTCAAAAACCATAAAATGTTATATGTAAAATATACCATTAGGCGCCCTTTTGTGAGTTGCGCCCGAGGCATGATGACACCCCCCTTGCCCCCTCCTCTTACTACGCCCACTGATACATGCACCGCCTGCCACAGAGTGAAACATCACAGGGGCGTGGCCTGATAATAGGCCGGTTTAAAAAAAAAAATAGAAATAGGATCAGTTTTAAATTCCCAACAAAAATGGCTCATCCGTAATGTGTGGGTGTGGGGGGGGAGGGGGGGAGGAAGGGCGTCTTGAGGTCTGTGAATATGTAACGCATAACATCTATGTGTGTTTGTGTATGTGTGGGTGTTTTTGTATAATAATATGCATAGGTGGTGTTCTGATAGGGAGGGTTCACTTTTGTTCTTTATCGGGTATGATACTCGGGGGCTTGAATGCCGACCTGAGAGTCACGGGTTCGACCCTGGGTGAGAACCAATGGAATTTTTGTCCAGGGCAAATTTGGTCTAATATCCCCCCCCCCTAAGTCCACACTGCTTTAAATGAGTACCTGGCATTAATTATGGAAGTAAATGCGGCTGGGCTTTGTGCTAACCACACACACACTAAACTTCACATAATCGGATGAAATCTACTCTTCATCTGCCCCGATGGTGTATAAGTTTAGAAAACTCATTTTATTTCACTACTTTCAACGAAAGCTCGGTGATAGTAAAAAAAAAATCTCCTTCAGTGCCGAGCCTAGAGATTTGGAGGCCTCTTTGTTACTCGACACCGTCACATGAGATGATGTACTCAATATTTAATTACAAAATTTTTGGGGCACCCTAAAGCTGGGGCCCGGGAAGGAAGACTTTCGAATTTGGACCCTCCTTCCCCTCCCTCCCTGCCCGATTTACATTTCTGATCTCCTTCTTGCAAACAAAACAAGTCGAGTTCTAGAAACTATGGTTACAATGTACTCTATCGGTGCGACCCACAAGAAATGTGCAAGATAAGACTAGGGGAAGGGAGGTGGGAGGTGGGGGAGGGGGAAGGGGGGGGGGTCATCAGCATGATTGTGTGTGTGTGTTGGTTTATTAAAGGAGTTGTCGTCCCTGTTTTTGACTTTTTCATTTCTGAACGATTGATAGCGGCGCATTGTGGTTTTAGTGGCTATCAGTGGTATTGATTGTGGCAAGTGACTCCGTCGAGAGAGAGAGAGAGACGGGCCATAATCTTCATGTTGACATGGGGGGAGCGGGTCGCGGTGAAGCGACATTTGTCACTGACATTTGTCACTGACATTTGGCTGCGGCGGTACACCGCTGAAATATAAATATTTATATTTAATATAAACACAAACAACAACATAAACATGCGGTGTTAGTTCTTCATGTGTTTAACTGAACTGTTATTTATGCCAGGCAAATCTCTGGTTCGTCATTTTTGTGCCGTTAAACTCTTATTTTATGACGCTGGGGTGACTTCCTTACACCTTACATGTAAACGTAATATGTACGTTGCAAGATCAATATATTTATATATAAAGTGGTTTTTTTTTGTAAAAGAAAACAGGTGCCGGTACTCAGTGATGGATTGCCTAACTTTTAATAGGTGCCGGTACTCAGTGATGGATTGCCTAACTTTTAATAGGTGCCGGTACTCAGTGATGGATTGCCTAACTTTTAATAGGTGCCGGTACTCAGATATGGATTGCCTAACTTTTAATAGGTGCCGGTACTCAGTGATGGATTGCCTAACTTTTAATAGGTGCCGGTACTCAGTGATGGATTGCCTAACTTTTAACTACCAGTTCGCACCTCGATACAAGCTAAATCACAACTGCAAATATACTATTTTAAAATAATTCATTCTTAACAAATTAATAATATAATTAATTAATAATAAACGTTAAACTACAAGAAAAGTGATAATTTTTCCCCTACATTGAAAAAGGTGACGGTACGCCGTACCGGTGCGTACCGGCACAAAAAAAAACACTATACATATATTTGGGTTTGTCTTGTTTGCTTGAAGCAAATTATGTTTGAAAAAATACCAGAATTCCCATTTCTGAATAATATAATGAGCGATCAATATAATAAATGGTCCTCATTGTATTGATCGGATACTTTTAATGCAAAGTTAAGTTAACAGCAGAATGAACTGTTAATAACGTAAGGTAAAGTTCATTTAAACATTTACCGTAATGGAAAATATCATTAGTATATAGCGAATAAAAAGTGTTATCCAGTTAAACGTTTTTTTTTTATAATTTCAATTTGAGTGAGAGGTCTAGATTCACGGGAAGTAACTCATTGAATAATGTTCAGCTGAGCTCTAGATACTGACGTTGTAGATGTTCTAATATCACTTTATCGATACACATTTTAAACTATTACACACTATTCAATGATCGTTTTCCCATTCCGCACACAGTCGTAATCACTGAGTACCGGCACCTATTTTTTTTACAAAACAAAAGCACTGTATCCATACATCCATCCATCTATCTATCCATACATCCATCCATCCATCCATCTATCTATCTATCTATCTATCTATCTATCTATCTATCTATCTATCTATCTATCTATCTATCTATCTATCTATCTATCTATCTATCTATCTATCTATCTATCTATCTATCTATCTATCTATCTGTCTGTCTGTCTGTCTGTCTGTCTGTCTGTCTGTCTGTCTGTCTGTCTGTCAGTCAGTCAGTCAGTCAGTCAATCTATCTATCTATCTATCTATCTATCTACTAATCTATCTATCTATCTATCTATCTATCATCTTCCTCAACGGCCCTCATGGACACACATCTTTACCATATTTACGCTCCTTGAATGTATGGATATTAACAAAACTGTGTTCATCTAACAATCTAATAAAATGTGCTGAGAATTTGGGAACGAAAAAAAAAATTCCCTATTGACAGAAAGACTCCTGAGCCTATCAAGAACAGCGTACATCAACATACCCCTCCCCCCCGCTAATTTCCCCTTTTCACATAACACACACGCACACACAAGTCTGCTAAGTACGGTGTTCTCACCATGTCTGCCAGAGGTTAGAACAATACAGTTTTGGATTTATCTGAAATCTGGTCAGGGCAGCAGGCAGATCAATGTCGTCTGATAACCTTTTACAGAAAACCAGAACAGACGATTGCTTTCAGATGTATAACTCTGGGTTTGACAGATTGTATTAAGATATAGATAGACAGATTATACTGAGACCGATTATATTCAGATATAGAGAGACTCAATTTATGCCTGTATTAGCTGGCGAAAAAAGTTTCATATTTTAACTACATGTATATAAAAACAGTGGTCGTGTATTTTAGATAATGATGCAGTTATTATTTTTTTTAAAACAATTCTTCTATTACATTGTCCAGTCTGTATTAAACAATCATCAATTACATTGTCCAGTCTGTATTAAACAATGCATCTATTACATTGTCCAGTCTGTATTAAAGAATCATCAATTACGTTGTCCAGTCTGTATTAAACAATCATCAATTACATTGTCCAGTCTGTATTAAACAATCATCAATGAAATTGTCCAGCCTGTATTAAACAATGCATCAATTACATAGCCCAATCTGTATTAAACAATCATCAAATTACATTGCCCAGTCTGTAATTTATTTATTTTTTTGAGGAGGCAGAGACAAAGAGATATGCGAGGGCTCTGGAATTGTTCGATACGGCCCTGACGTTAAAATTAAAATTAATTTGATTAGCTGCTCATTGCTCAGCCCTTCGATCACTGTGTGGTCCGAGGTTAAACAAATATAGATTGATGTAGTTACCACCCCTGCGGTCGAACCCTGTAACTTGTGATGTTTGCCACCACCACTGGGGTCGAACCCTGTAACTTGTGATGTTTGCCTTCACCACTGGGGTCGAACCCTGTAACTTGTGATGTTTGCCACCACCACTGCGGTCGAACCCTGTAACTTGTGATGTTTGCCACCACCACTGGGGTCGAACCCTGTAACTTGTGATGTTTGCCACCACCACTGGGGTCGAACCCTGTAACTTGTGATGTTTGCCACCACCACTGGGGTCGAACCCTGTAACTTGTGATGTTGACCTGCAGGGCGATACAACTGAATGTACTGTAAATAACGATTCTGGATCGGGGCGGATCCTGGTCGTGACATGTTGTCGAATGCCACATAAGAACCGAGAAATGACCTGACCTCTACTTAGTACCTATACTCCCGGAATGTGACCTGAACGAATGGACTAATGAGAAACGGTCTGCAATAATTAGTAAGTCAGTCACACATGGTCGCTTTAGGATGGGTTACGGACTAATTATAAAGTGACATTCTTGCACCAAGTTAATGCTGGCTGTGTTGGGGTATTTAAAAATAACGTAAACTCTAAGTTCTGTACATCGTTCCGCTACAATTATATACATATATATATATATATATATATATATATATATATATATATATATATATATATATATATATATATATATCATACATTTATAGCCGCATTTATTTCAGAACATTGACTAGAGGTGTGAAGAGTAATTCTTACATCAAATAAGGATGTGGCAGTGTCAATGTAATGATGTGGTAGTGTCAATGTAATGATGTGGTAGTGTCAATGTAAGGATGCGTTAGTGTCAATGTATGGATGCGTTAGTGTCAATGTAAGACTGCGGTTGTGTTCATTAACGGTTCATTCGACATTGGCCTAATGAAATAACTTAGGATTGAAACAAATCAATAGCTATATTTTTGAATTTTACTTTTTACACTCCCCTCCCCCCCCCCCCCCCGCTCCCATCCCATCGAACATAGGTTGTATAAGTACACGGCAAGATTCATAGTGGAAGTTGTTGATTCTGCAGCTCAAGATGAGACTGCCTTTAGACCAAACTCATGCACTCGGTGAGTGTCAAAATCACAGGTCCTGCTGCAACACACCCAAAGCCATCTAGATACGGTCCTGAATATGTATGAGTACCTAAATACACACAAACATATTCTGGGGTAACTGACAAACTCTGACTAAATAGGTTTCACTTTCTCTCTCTCTTTCTCTCTCTCTCCCCACACCCCCTAAAAAGAGGGTGCTAATACATACAGATATACATGCGTACATATATTAATTAAGTTACACATAAATAAGCGAAGTTCACTAACGACTTTTACGGTTACCAGGGAAGATTAAATGTAGAGTTCATCTGTTTACGTAACCACCCAGGTATATGAAGGGATTGTGTGGTTAGTACAACGGCCAGCCGCCTTTACTCCCTCCCCCACCCTTAAACTAAAGACAACTACCCATTTATAGCTGGGTGGACTTGAGGGTCGGAGGTCATGCTCTACATCACTCGATCACCCGTACCTCTTTGTACATTAGAAAACGTGTGAAATCTGTTTCATCCACTACTCCCTCCCTCTCCCTCATGTATACATATATATATATATATATATATATTCTGTACTAGCTGTACACTGCAAAACCTTTGCACAGATTTATATTTTCTTTCAGGCTAGGTTATTTTTGGTTTCGGGCAGATCCGATTTTTTTCATGATTGTATTTTAAACTGGGAATACTGTTGTATTAATTCTTTACTTTCGATTTAACGCAGAGCCCAAATCGCTTATATATATATATAATGTGTTATATTCGCTTTCTTCAGATATACATCACATACTGTTGTCCTAGATCAAAGTAAATCAAACATTGACCTCCCTCCACCCACCCCCCCCCCCGCTCCACTTCCACCAGCTGCCATGATGACATTTTGAGTTCATATCTATTTCCAGCTCTGTAATCTGACGCGTCACAAGTGCAGATACCTGGTTGTGCTGTGGTACAACGAGGGGGGGGGACCAATTTTAAGAGCATGGGCGGAGCTGGAAGGGGGTGGCTCTCTAAATGAAAATTGTGTGTGTGTGTGTGGGGGGGTCAACCAGTTTTCCCCCGTGGCAGGATAAGCTTGTGCCGTACAGGGATGTACTGGTTGGACCAAAGTGTATCCCGTACTCTGTAGGGGTCATTACAAGCAGCCATTTAAACATAAAAATATTTCAGAACGCAGTGGGGGGGGGGGGAGGGTGGAGAATAGGAAATGAAATATCGACTGTAGATTAAAACAAAGTATTAGAGGATGCAATACATTTTTTCTTTAAATTTATGCAACTTCATTTGTTTTGGTACAGAGAGACACAATTTGTGTTTTTCAAGAGAAGTCATTTCAAATATGACCAATGGTCAGTGTGCTTTACCATATGTCCGGTGTGTGCAGAGCCGTACTTTAATTTTTAGTGGGAGGGGGGTCTGTCTTAGGTAGAGACTTTCAGGGATGTTTGGGGGCCCTATGTAGAGAAGTAGAGACTTCCAGAGATGTTAAGGGTCCTATGTAGAAATGTCCAGGGATGTTTGGGGGGCCCTACGTAGAGACTTCCAGAGATATTTGGGGGGCCCTGTGTAGTGACTTCTAGAGATGTTTGGGGGCCCTGTGTAGAGACTTCCAGGGATGTTTGGCGGGCCCTGTGTAGAGACTTCCAGAGATGTTTGGGGGGCCCTGAGTAGAGACTTCCAGAGATGTTTGGGGGGCCCTGAGTAGAGACTTCCAGAGATGTTTGGGGGCCCTATGGAAATATTACCTTTCGGGGCCCTCATCGTCAGATTGAAATAGTCATTAGTACCTGAAAGGGGATCATTTAGCAGTGCATCCTCAAGGCGGTAGTTTTCCTAGACATCGGAACGGCTTCAGGTGTGTAAGTGGGTGTGAGTACTTGTGAGAGCGTGTGATCGCGGGTGAGTGTGTGCAATGATGCAACGCTTTACTGTGTCATTGTTTCCGTTATTTCAAGACTCTGGTAAGGCCGTCCAGTTTCATTTAAATAATTTTCATTTCTATAACAATATGATTGCTATTGATATTTATTACTATATGATTGTTACTAATTTTAACTTTAGGTAAATATTTTTTTTTCGACTGCAGGTCCAGCCGATAAATGCTACTTGGCTGGTGTGAGTTTGTAAAATAGATTTTACTTCTTTCACTCACCCAGAAAGATCCCACACAGAAACGTCATTTACCACATCTGTCGATACAGTTCGGAGCCGGGAACGACGATGCTATTACAGCGCTCAGAGCACAAAGTTTTTGCGTGTGCGGCTACAATTATAAAATTTAGTACACTATCTCTAAAAGACAACGTCCTTGTGATGGGCGGTTAACTACACCCAGACGGATGGCGTCAATTTAGTCATTATAAACAAACCAGATTCATCGGTACCGGGTTCTATCTTCAAGCACAGCAGAGACTAAGTCCTGGATAGATAGATGGAAGAAAACAAAAAAACCCACTAAAAGTGTAATAATAGAATTTCGGAGAACTGAGAGCTAGTCCAGGAATGCTTACGTTCCAAAATGGTTAAGTGAAACCAGATTATTAAGATAATAAAGAAAAAGTCTTTTGGTTCCGTTAAGACGCAGAGCTGCTAAAAAAAAACACTTTTTAGCTTCCTATTGTATATATATATATATATATATATATATATATATGTGTGTGTGTGTGTGTGTGTGTGTGTGTGTGTAAAATTGAGGTGACGTATTGCACGGAGTATGCATTATAATTTAAACTAGCTGTACCCTGGCACGTGTTATACTTTCTGCTTAGCCAGTAGTTCTAAAAGTGTGGCTCGCGAGCTGAATGAGTCAAAAACAGTCATTATAAAGAATAAATTCATTCACTTTGTTTTTTTTTTACATATCCTTTTCTTTTCGCGACAACCGATCAAGTTTTTTTTGTTGTATTTTAAGTGGGAAGAGTTTAGCAAAATGAAACAATGAGAACAGCTGTGCTAAGCAACTCGTTATTTATGCCAGCCATGGTCAAACTGCGGCTTGTGGGCCAACTACGGGCCGCCCACTTGTTTCTTATTGAAACACAAAAGTAGACTTGTATGTCATGAGGTCTACCTTTAATTTATTCTACCTCATGTCAACACCGGCCCGCCGGTCAAATGTTTGAACCCAATGCGGCCCGCGATTCAAAAAAAAGTTTGCACACCCCTCTGCTTTATGCAATAAAAAAAAACAGCACATACGCCCTTCCATTATCATATCAACTGATGCACTCTGGGATTCTTAACTTTTATTATTTCATCTTCTCTGTTCTGGATATCAAGTTGCTCTCGTCAGTGAAAAAGATTAACCAGTCCTTATCTTCACTATGAATCAGTCACTTCTTTAGAATTTATACCAGGACACTTCTGGGTTCAACGACCTATGCTGCTGGGTCTGTAATCCAGCTACGCTGCACACGATTATTACGTCGTGATTGTCATGTACTTTTTTGTCTGCATTGAATGTAAGTACTCTTGGACGTACACTCACTATTTGAACACCCATGTTTTAGATAAAGTTAGAAAGAGTGGTATGGCGTAATGCTCTCTTTAAAGTACAACAAGCGTTAAGTTTTAATTGAAACAAATACAAAAAAATCAATAATTCTAAAAGTACCCCAATAAGATGACCGTTCAATGTCAGCACACACACACACAAACACGCACAGGCAAACACACACACATACACACACACACGCTCAATACTGAACAAATAAAAATAAAATACAACGCAAGAAAACGAAAATTACCGCAGGTGGATAGGTACAAGAGTTGAATCATTTTAATGTTTACTAACACGGAAAGTCGACAATTACAGCAGCACACGGCTGGCGCGCGCGAAAACACACACACACACTGCAAACATACGTAAATATTTTACTCTCACGCGTAAATATTTCACTCACTCACACACATACATATCTCTTTCACACACATTTCACTCACTCACACACACACACACGCAAATACCCTCGATCAAGTACTCAACTCAATATGGAGCGTGTGCAATTAGAAAGAGCACACCTCCTTCCCCCTCCCCCCTCCCTCCCCCCCGTACCACCACCACCACACATTCACTAGTAGATGGAGTGGAAGTCAATTCCTTAAGCACTGATGGATAAGAATAATTTACATGCAAAAGGAACTGACTCGTCTCGCCAAGGCGATACCCTCAAAGAGTTAATGAAACCACAAACTATAGATACTTTTTTTTTTAAAGAGCAACAGAACGAAACAAATTCTAGAAACAAAGTGTACGTTCTCTGGTGTGGAGATTTGAAAGAATTACAATGAAGTAGGCTGCAAGAAACGTAAACAAAGAAACACAGAAATATGCACGAAAAGGAAAAAAAAAAGGTGTTTTCCAGATATAGTGAAATACATCAAGGGGGGGGGGGATCGGGATGTGTTGCACCTGGAGTAGTCAGCCTGAGAGGTTGGCCCCAGGGTAGAGGACTGTGGAGATCTGTTGTCGGTGACCCTCCCTCTCCCCCCCCCCCCATACTCGACATGGGTGAAGAGCGATGAATGAATGACGCCAGCGACACACCCACACACATACACCAATGTGCACACATGATACGTATCTGCGGTCGGGATATTTATTTATAACCTCAGAGCCCCCATATATCTCCGTTTCAGCCTGGGGCCCATAATGACCTAAGTTGGCCCATACATCTCAATAACTCTCTGCCTGGGGGGCCCATAATGACGTAAGTTGGCCCATACATCTCAATAACTCTCCGCCTATGGCCCTTAAAAACCGAAGAGCCCCTATATATATATATATATATATCCTAGAGTCCACCAAAAGTGCACACACCTCATATACCTCCATGACTACGCCTAGGGACTCTAAGAACACTCATAGAGATACGTGTGGGGGCGGGGGGGCGTGGATCTAAGTCTGTGCTCATATACGTTAAAACGGCTGTTTACGTAGTTGTGTCCAAATCGTCAATGTGTGAAATGTACATGCACTTCCGCAAGTTAAAGCAACTGCGTGGTGGGGGTGTCCACCCAGCGGCGTGACGTCATGTCTAAATATAGACACCGACAACGTTCTGCTGACAAAAAAAAAATATAAAAAATAATAACAGATTTCGTCCACCACTTGAGTTAAAGGGTTCAGTGCCCTCGGGTCTGACCGAGATGAATTCCTAGACACAAAGAGACACAGTCAGACAGATAACGGAAAGAACCGAATGATGTCATCCTCCAAGTTTGGGTGACCTCAGCAGTCACCCCACCCCCTTCCAATTCTCACATCCCCCCCATCTCCATATAGGTCGCAAACCAGCCCCCCCCCCACACTGGCTGGTCACGTCATCCGATCAATGACCTTAATTAATTGACGGGCGCTGTGGGTTCAAGAAACGGATCCCACCAACAAAAGGGAGGAGAGCGTCCAGGCGTAGAAGACGTCAACACGACATAAAAAAAAACTTCACGGAGGGGACATAATAAGAACGATTTTGACAGAGAGTTGTCTTACTTGTGATCTATTAACCTCTCTTGTCACTGGGTGGTTGGTGTGTGTATGTGTGTGTGTGAACTGGAAACAACCTATACATCGGGTCATTAACCCAATGCACGCTAAGCTAGACAGACTTTTAAGATCTCTGTGGGGTTGGGGTGGGGGGGGGGGGAAGCACGTGATCGGACACACCCACCGACCGTAACTGAAGGTTGAAAAAAAATATATATATACTTTGATAAGTGTAAATTATCTAACAAATATCGCTAGGGTATGAATAAACTATTTCACTGCTTAGATCAGAAAAAAAAAATTAAATAAAAATAAATAAAACTACATGTTTTTAGCCATATTAAAATAACAAAATTAAACTCTCGACCCCAAACACTTCTCAGGGGGGCCTCCGACCAGAAAGGGGTGGGGAGAATTAGCTATACAACTTATTTTTATTAATCTGTTTTGCTGGCTGCCAAATATGACATTCGACCCTCCCCCCGCCCTCCGTCACTAAATGCTTCTAGCTAGTAAGCACGCCTCTGAATGGCGGATACGATTCATGGGAAATTTGTTTTTATATTTTGTCAATGCTCAGATTTGTCACGCAAGAAGATAAAAAAAAAGTTGATTAGGTACCCAAACTGAAAGGGGCCAATCTTTTTCCAAAACGTAAATTTGTGTCCTCATTGTCCACCAGATGCGAACGATCGCCAGAGCCGGGTAAGGAAGAGCCCACTCCTTAAAAAGGGCCCCACTTTATCAGTATATGTATTAAACCTGGTAACAAAGAGGGCCCCGACAGGAACTTATGCCTCAAACATCCATACACCTATGAAAGTTTCCGACTTGACCCCCCCCCTGTCCCCTAAAAATAAAAGTACGGTCCTGGCGACCGTCGTCTCAGCACATGTATAGGCCCCTAAACTAAATTTAAAAACAAAACATCCAGAGATATGTGACAAAACGTATTTTTAAGGGAAAATGTATACATCACAGTACGGTGCTTCACGCTGCATTTATCAGTTCCTATAAGGGAAAGTGTATTATACATCACAGTACGGTGCTCCACACTGCAATTATCAGTTTATATTTAAGCCAGTGGTGTTGGGTCTGTAAGGGCTAACATTGAAAAATAAAAAAAAAACAAGAATAAAATATTAATGGCTAACTAGCGCAGGGCTCCAGGATGAGCTCCGAGAGGGCCCCTATATGTTCAAGTACCATGATACGGTCTACAAATGTAACTGTTTCATTAGTTTATTGTAAACAGGCTAAAAACCGTTCGACAGAGCTATTTACCTGTTTTTTGATTGTGTCTTCGCGACTGATTAAAAAAAAACTTGTTTTTTAATCAAGGTGCAAACCTGCGAAATTTGCAAGAGCTGTTCATTTCAAGATATTGGAAAAAAGAAAAACAATGTGCCTCTTTGTTTATTTCATTTTTGAAATATTATGACAACTTAAAGTATCCATTTTTTTATCAAGTTGCATAAAGGTTTCCAAAAAGAGGAAATGACCTTTAATCTAAACCCGTCCTTTTCGTTTTGCCTGTCGTTATCTCATCTTTTTTTTTTCTATCACTTGGACCGAAAATTCCCCGCGGGCAACAATCAGCAGACGTCGTAAAAAAACAGTCGAAGATTTCTTTTTTTTTTTTAAAGATTTTTCATAAACTCGTGAACAATTTACAGCTGATAAAGATTTCAAGATTTAAAAAAAAAAATAATTGAAAAATGACTCGGTTAAAAGGTTATTCGAGTTAATAATAGAGTTGGTCTTTTGTTTCACAAAACCAGCACAAGGCAAGAGTTGAGTGAAATCTGGCAACACATTGTGTGAGGTATAGGCGCGAGCATCTAGCAGACGTTAAAACCAAAGCGGCTTGCCAGATTTCTATCGCGGTGATCGGCCGAAATGAGGAATTAACGCAATGCGATAAAAATTGAGAAATCGTGAAGCAGTGGGAGTGTAATGTATCCTGATAGAATGTATGATCTAGCTAGACATTTCGGTACCCAGGCCAATAAAACTCAAAGATATAAAATAATCTGGTTGAGAGGATAAAGGCAGAGACGCTATATCCAGAAGAAAGGGCCATGTAAATTTTATTTTAAAAAAAAGTTAATGTCGCAGTAACAGAACATTTGAATAGCCCAATCTCCCAGTGTGTTTTGATGGCTCAATTTCAGGTATTTGGCTGTCTAGGGCTGTGCCTTAAGGCTAGCCAGATCTCCGACTTTTTTGATGGCTCAATTTCAGGTATTTGGCTGTTTAAGGCTGTGTCTTAATTGTTAACTAAATTATATAAAAAAAAACTTCCTTGTCGAATATTTCTGATCATTTCATCTTCTTTGTAAAGGGACTACGCAGAAAGTCGTGAGTACGACTTGGTTAATCGAAACAAAGTCGTTATCAGCTTGTTGTCAGAACGCTCTTTCTGAAATTCAGTTAGTGACCATTTGAGCAAGTTTAATATTCTTGCAAGCCTGCGTTGCTAACGACCAAACCGCCACATGATGAGGGATTTGGGGGTGTCCAAAATTTACCTTAGCCTGGGGCTTCCAAATGGGCCTTTGCTTAGGACTCTTCAAAAAAAGTAACAACAGTTCAGCCATAATAATAGTCCTTTTTCCTTTTATTTTTGCATTTATTTAATCGGTGTCAAATTCATACTGCACTTTCCATAAATTATCAAAAGTTACTTTAATATAATATTGCTTTTATAAACTAATTAATAGAAAAACAGACAACGGACTGGATAACAATGAGGATTCATTTTAATCCCTCTAGAAACCGGAAGTACCATATCCTCAATTTTTTTTTCTCCTTCTTTCATTCATTCAGCTCCCATCAAACTGGCCAGGTGAAACAAGTGAGTTGCCTGTTTGTCTTAGCACGCGACCGACTGGTAGGTAAACAAAGCAGACACGTGTCTACCGGCCCACTTGATATCTTACATAACAACGTTTGACATTGTTCTCCCCGAGCAGTAAACAAGCAGACGACATTACAGGCGCGAGGTGTTTTAAAAAATACATTTACATGGATGTAAGGCGGGAAACCTAGATAGTCTGCCTTTATAGTTAAAAAACAAAACAAACGACCCAGCTAACGGTGCGTCTTATCGTTGACATGATAGGCATATATTATTATGTGGCCGGGGACATTTTTTTTTACAGGTAGGCAAATAGTCGGCTACTACTGTTAGAAAAACCCCTATGCCCGGAAATTTTATATATGGCCGTTACCTAATATTTTTTATCACTTTACAGTGGGGATTGGGGGGTGTGTGTAGAGTGGTTCCCTGGCCGAAGATTTGACAATTTTTGTTTCACTACTTACTGCGTTTGTAAATACTTTTATTTTGTTCACTGAACTACCATACAAGGACAGCTTGTAGTGGGTGGATATGGTCAGAGGGTCCCCAGTTGGTGGAGACTGACTGGGGCCCAAGTTTATAGAGATTGGCTGGGGCCCAAGTTTACAGAGATTGACTGGGGCCCATATTTAAAGAGATTGGCTGGGGCCCAAGTTGGTGGAGATTGTCAAGGACCCCATTCGGTGGAAATTGTCCACATCAAACGTTTATATATTCATCCAAAATAATTCATAAAATATGCACCTCACTTTGAAATATAAAACATTACAGTATGACGCGATCGGAAGAATTCAGTTTGACCAGAAAATCAACCGACAAGGCAAACGAACAACAGGTAGAACATTAAAAAAAAAAAACCTGGAAAGGATCAGCCGAAAGTGAAATAGAAGAGGCGGAGATGTCATGGGTCCAGCAAGTGGCGTAGCGAGCTAAACTCGCGCCCGGGCATAATACCTTTATAGCGCCCCCCCCCCCCATTCGAAAAGCATATATTATATGTTTTGCGGAACATTTGGCACCCCTTTGTGAGTAGCGCCCGAGGCATGATGTTGCCCCCTCACTACGCCACTGGGTCCAGCTCAAGAAAACCGTGTCCGCTGGGGGCGATACTGTGAGTAAACTTTAGACCCTTGGCTCCCAGAGGAGGAGCTGAAACGGAGGGGGTGGGGCAGAAGAGGATTGACGTACTGTTGTAGACAAATTTAAAAGTGCAAGTGTGTTCAAGTGATTACTATAGTTCGAACGTTAGTGATATTGGTAGATAATTAGGTAACCACAAGTCCAGCTAGAGGAAGGACTGTCCTCCTTTCTACGTTAAGTAACAAAAAAAATTCCCTTAGCCCATACGGTCCACCGGGGCCAGATGAAATGTAAGAATTCATCTGTTTCAATAACCTCGGCATATGAAGAAGGATTGTGTGGTTAGCCAGCCGCATTTACTTCACCAACTTAAGTCAGGTACCCATTTAAACCTGGGTGGACTTGTGGGACGACTGTGAAACTAAATGTTACCTGGGAAAATTCCCTTTGGGTCTCGCCGAGGATCGTACCCAGGACTCTCAGGTCGACTGTCGGGTATCTACACCCCTCGGCCATCCGTCCCACCTTCTACTTTATGTCCTCCCCACAAAAAAAAAATAATGAAAAATAAATAAAAATGACCGCAAAAAGAAACTGATGTAAATATTTACATTTCAGATCCCTGGGGAAGATGCTCTTGAATGAATTCGTCATTCGAATTAAAAAAAAAACACATCGTTTTGCCTGATCTGATTAAGTTATAACTAGAATTAAGTTATAACTAGGATTAAGTTATAACGGGAACAAAGTTTGTTTATATGGATCAAAGGTGACACATCGAAGTTTGGCTTTTAAGTTGGTGTTAAACTGTTGATGATTGTACAAAACTGATAGCAACAAAAAATGTACATCTCCACAACGTGAGCAGTAGTGTGAGCAGGATGTATTGTTGATATTTTCTTCAATTAGTTTCACTCAGTACATTTAAACAATAAATTTGGCTCCAAACGTTGAAAACCAATGGCAATATGTAACGCTCCAACTTGGTGGCGTACCTAGGGATTTGGGGGCCGCGGGGGGGGCTCAGCGTCTTTGGGGGCCCCTGCATGTTGACATTCGACATCATGACATGAAATAATGTGCTTAATATTTAATGTAAACAAATAATTTCGGACACTCCTTTGGGTGGCCTCCCCTCAAATTTGAACCCCCCCTCCCCTAGTTACGCCACTGCTAAAACTATGTAATTCTCTGAATAGAATCCATGTTTACTTTTTCTAAAAGGGAATAAAATTGAAAGTCCCCGTGGCCGAGGAAGTTATCCGTCACTCGTGCTACTTAAATCTTTAATCCAAAATTTTAATTTTTTCTAAAAAATCGCACACGCACACACACACGCACACACACATACGCACACACACATACACACACAGGCCCGCAAAAGAACGCACAGAAAAACTAAAAAATACAAACATACGCACACTTACGGACACACACACACACACATATAGTCTTCCAACGGTAAGTCCCTATTCAAAAGTTTCCACTTCATCTAACACCGACAAAGCCTATACAAATACACAGTTCAAACAGTTTAAAATAACAACCCCCCCCCCCCACACACACACAACTTCAAGTACGCTGTCATTAAACCAGATCAGACCAAAAGGGAGACACACAAAGAGGTTCGATAATCAACCTGTCAAATTTGAACAGCTTCGGACTTATCTTACGTTATTGCACTGTCACAGAATGTTCTGATGTATTGTTTTCACCGTACGTTTATTACACGGAATATGGTAACTGAATGACTCAAGTCCCTTAGCAGGCCTTAGCCTTTTTACATTATGGCGTTTTGTTCAAGACACACACAAAAATTCAGTGCAAGGGAGAGATGGGTTAGGAAGAAGTGATATAAAAACAGTACATCTTTAGTTAGTACATCTTTAATGATAAGTGAGATAGAGAGATGATGTTATCACCATATGATACCATCATCCACTGGTTTAGTACAGATGTTATATTATAGATGTTATTATTTTCCATTGAGTGCTGTCAAATTTCTTTTTTCTCTATCTTTCGAGTCGACACAATCACACCGCCTTTGATTCTTACTAAATGTCTTTTATTATTGTTTAATTCCAGCAAAGTGTACATTAGTTCAGGAGCTGATGAGTTCAGGAGCTGATTAGTTCAGGAGCTGATGAGTTCAGGAGCTGATGAGTTCAGGAGCTGATGAGTTCAGGAGCTGATTAGTTCAGGAGCTGATGAGTTCAGGAGCTGATGAGTTCAGGAGCTGATTAGTTCAGGAGCTGATGAGTTCAGGAGCTGATTAGTTCAGGAGCAGCGCCAGACACCAGATGTAGAAACTACCATTGTTGGGTGTCGGCTAGGTAAATCGAAGAGCGTCCTAAATGACATAGAATGACAGCATCGACTCCACGCAGAGCTGTTCTTAAGTGTTTGGGGACCCAGCCACAGAATTTAAGAAATATTGGTTGGGGGGGGGGGCTCTAAAAACATTATTTGAGGGTGTACCCTGAACACTGACTGATGAAACCAAGGATTAAAATAAACGAAGCTATTACATTCCAACTGCTAATACTGTATATGAACAGACACAGAGTGTTGTGCAGTACAAGGCTGAAGTGTTCGGCGGTGCGGACACACTAGTGACAACCTAAATGGCTCTGTGACTGGCTGTGAACAAACCCACCAAGAGAGACGGCCTACCTCTCATACATATAGATGCCTTGCTCTCATACCTATATCGGCCCTCCTCTCATACCTATATCGGCCTTCCTCTCATACCTATATCGGCCTTCCTCTCATACCTATATCGGCCTTCCTCTCATACCTATATCGGCTTTCCTATCATACCTATATAGGCCTTCCTTTCATACCTATATCGGCCTTCCTCATACCTATATCGACCTTCCTGTCATACCTATATCGGCCTTCCTCTCATACCTATATCGACCTTCCTCTCATACCTATATCGGCCTTCCTGTCATAACTATAGCGGCCTTCCTCTCATACCTATAGCGGGCTGCCTCGTTTCCTTTTCAAACCCATAAATCGACAACTATTATAACGCCAATCTTCGGTTTGTTGACATTCCAACTGCCGTGTTTGATAACATTTGCGATCCGTTCAATATTCGAAAGTAAAAAAAAAATATTCAGCTGACCGTATATTGAAACCAAAACAGTCCGCGTCAATATCCAAGTACCCACTTTATTCCTATGTGTGCTTTCACCCGACATACACATATACATAGAATGTAACGTATTTATGTCAAGCTATTATTGAAAAAAAAAATTACAAACATAAGGGGGTTTTTAAATAGAAAAAAAATGAATAAAGACGAGAATAGTGCGAAAGGTGAACAGAAAGGAAAAAAAATGTAAGATAGTATCTTGGGCCATAAAGTCAAGTGGGCTGGAGAGTTTTAATGTCTTGTTTTGGAATCAATGGCAGTGGGGTAGGGTGTTATACCCCCTGGGGCGACATTGTGTTAAAAAAAATGTATAATTACAATGGACTGGTCTTTTTATTTTTTTTAAAGTTCAAATCTTTAAGTACAAGTTTTTAAAAAATTTAAATGATTAGTACAGCCACAGAGTGACGGTCGCAATGAAAGATTCAGGTTCAGAACTTGGTAAGTAACGGTCTGTGGTCAGCTGGCATAACTTGACAGTGATAAAGTGTGAGCCAATGTGAGTGACGTAGTACTTATACATGTATTTTGCTAAAATTGGCCCTTAAATCTAGATGAACATCTTTGATCAAGTTATTCTAATTTTTTTTTTAATCACAAAGGGAAAAACTTAATCTGGATAATAAGTGACTGTGACAAAATAACAACTAAAGAAACCGACAGCAGGAGAGAAAAAATGTAAATTTCGGGTAAAAACGTGACAACGTGATAATCAGATCGAAGATTAAGTGAGACAATGAAAGATGTACAGATTGACAGTTTCGGCCATACAAAATTGACTGAGCGATTGAATTATATGTATTCAGACTGGGAGAATATCACTAGATAAGTGGATTTGCTGGCTAGACAGAATGTGACAGATTAACAGTAGATATGCTGGCTAGACAGAATGTGACATATTAACTAGATGTGCTGGCTAGACAGAATGTGACGGATTAACAAGATGTGATGGCAAGACAAAATGTGACAGATTAACTAGATGTGCTGGCTAGACAGAGTGTGACATATTAACTAGATGTGCTGGCTAGACAGAATGTGACGGATTAACTAGATGTGCTGGCTAGACAGAATGTGACGGATTAACTAGATGTGCTGGCTAGACAGAGTGTGACATATTAACTAGATGTGCTGGCTAGACAGAATGTGACGGATTAACTAGATGTGCTGGCTAGACAGAGTGTGACATATTAACTAGATGTGCTGGCTAGACAGAATGTGACGGATTAACTAGATGTGCTGGCTAGACAGAGTGTGACATATTAACTAGATGTGCTGGCTAGACAGAATGTGACGGATTAACTAGATGTGCTGGCTAGACAGAATGTGACGGATTAACTAGATGTGCTGGCTAGACAGAGTGTGACATATTAACTAGATGTGCTGGCTAGGCAGAATGTGACGGATTAACTAGATGTGCTGGCTAGACAGAATGTGACATATTAACTAGATGTGCTGGCTAGACAGAGTGTGACATATTAACTAGATGTGCTGGCTAGACAGAATGTGACGGATTAACTAGATGTGCTGGCTAGACAGAATGTGACATATTAACTAGATGTGCTGGCTAGACAGAATGTGACAGATTAACTAGATGTGCTGGCTAGACAGAGTGTGACATATTAACTAGATGTGCTGGCTAGACAGAATGTGACGGATTAACTAGATTTGCTGGCTAGACAGAGTTTAACATATTAACTAGATGTGCTGGCTAGACAGAGTGTGACGGATTAACTAGATGTGCTGGCTAGACAGAGTGTGACATATTAACTAGATGTGCTGGCTAGACAGAGTGTGACATATTAACAAGATGTGATGGCAAGACAAAATGTGACAGATTAACTAGATGTGCTGGCTAGACAGAATGTGACAGATTAACTAGATGTGCTGGCTAGACAGAATGTGACGGATTAACTAGATGTGCTGGCTAGACAGAATGTGACAGATTAACTAGATGTGCTGGCTAGACAGAATGTGACGGATTAACTAGATGTGCTGGCTAGACAGAGTGTGACATATTAACTAGATGTGCTGGCTAGACAGAATGTGACGGATTAACTTGATGTGCTGGCTAGACAGAGTGTGACATATTAACTAGATGTGCTGGCTAGACAGAATGTGACGGATTAACTAGATGTGCTGGCTAGACAGAGTGTGACAGATTAACAAGATGTGATGGCAAGACAAAATGTGACAGATTAACTAGATGTGCTGGCTAGACAGAATGTGACAGATTAACTAGATGTGCTGGCTAGACAGAATGTGACGGTTTAACTAGATGTGCTGGCTAGACAGAATGTGACAGATTAACACTAGATGTGCTGGCTAGACGGAATGTGACAGATTAACTAGATGTGCTGGCCAGACAGAATGTGACGGATTAACTAGATGTGCTGGCTAGACAGAGTGTGACATATTAACTAGATGTGCCGGCACACAAGAAATTCAATGAAATGATTATATCTTCAAAGTTCAAATTTTACAATCCAGGGGCGGGTTAGGTTGACCTGGCGAGCCGTGGTGCAACCACCCACAAACGAGGAAGCAATAAATTTTTGTGACACAAGCACAATGGCATCTCGGGTCACAATGGCGTTACCCAGATAATACACAAACACATAACAATGCTATATATCTAGGATTTGATTTTCCGTGCAACTCTTTCACTCACGTGTACATATTTCGACAAAATGAGTAGAAAACAAAAGAATGTGTGCCTGAAGCGGACTTGGGTCAAATTTTAACGTACTATCTATTACGGCTGTTGTCTATATTTGATTTAGTGTCATGTTGGGTAATCTATTCCTAGCAATAGTTTTCTTTTTTTTTTTTGAATAACTGACACACCCCCGGGCCCGTTATTTCAACCACCGCTCATTGACGTCATATCACTTATGACTCCCACCCCACCCCCATATCCCTGGCTAAGGCATTTTTTTTTGTTAAGCTGTGGGGGGTGATTTAAACAAGGCCGCTTTATCATATAGGCACAGTATGCACTGTGCCTAGGGCCTACGGACTTTTCAAGGGCCTACGAAAGCCAGAATGGCAAATAAGTGCCGGTGCATTCTTGAAAAAAAATATTTAAAAAAAAAAATGAAATCGGGGAGGGCCTACGACTTTGAAAGTGCTAGGGCCTACGATGACCTTAAAACGGCCCTGGATTTAAAATGTTGTTCTGACACATTTCGGTTATACTTACTGTAGTACGATCAACAGTGAAATGGACAACCTGACCTGCCAGGAATATCAGTGGATTAACTAGAGACGCACTGGAGCAACTAAGCTGTCTTAACCCTCTCTTTAATCTCAGTTTATCTGCCAGGTGATGATACTGTTGTGTTTATTAGTTTGTGAGCTGAGCAGCAGAATGTCTTCTGTCAGAATATTATATGTGGGTGTAGGGGCGCCAAGAGCCAACAAGGGCCCCAGGGCAGGACATCATTGCGGGCCACTTAATAAACAATGAGTCATGAAAAAATTGACATGGTCGGGGTGGCCGGGCCCCCTTACAGATGCGGGCCCCCTCTCGGCGTGCCTGTGTGGGTGTGAGAGCTGTGTTGGGTCAGTTAGCGTGTTTGAATGTCATGGCGTGGGTTTGATCGTGAAAAGGGTGGAAGATCAAAAGTTGGGAATGGAGAGTGACCGGAGTGACCAGTATGACCAGTGGAGCATGGCTGCATTTGGTTGAAGAGATCAGGGGTTATGACGGAAGGTGGTTGTAGGGGAACTTGGAGAAGGGAGATAACCTACAGTAGAGAGTTTATCGTATGGGACAGGTGCTAGTTGACAAGTGTAAATGTTGGGCCGTTGGTGACTATAATATTTGTCTGGACTTTATTTTTATTTGGTCATCATTCTTTTTATAGATTTAATGGATTAAACTTATATATTATTTCGTTCTTATAAATACATTGTTACTGATTGTATATTTGAAGTGTTCGCTGTTGTGTATACGCGAGTGTTTTCCCCAAGTGTCTTTTGGCGCGTGGTGTTTCAAGAGGGATGTTGATCTTAGAGAATGCGGACATATTATGAAGTATTAACGAAGGAGATAAATTAGAGGCCCAACAAGATCCTGTACACAACAATACTGAAAGTCTCTTAGAGCCCGTGAGATCAAACTCGCTGTGTAAAATTCACACAGACCGAAAGCAAGCAAGCTACACGAGCGGATGCACCCTGTGGTCCGCCCTGTGGTCCGCCCTGTGGTCCACCCTGTGGTCCACCATGTGGTCCGCCCTGTGGTCCACCATGTGGTCCGCCCTGTGGTCCACCCTGTGGTCCGCCCTGTGGTCCACCATGTGGTCTGCCTGCTCTGGATAATCAAAATAAAAAAAAGCACATGCTCCACGGTTTCCTCAGACTCCATACAGCGGCGGCAAGGAGAGTCGACAGTGGGCCTCAACCTCCCGAAAGTACGCACCGATCAGACAATGCCCGGAGCGAAACTGATCAATTTGGTGCCCTCTCGAATATCCGCAGCCCCCCCCCCCCCACACACACCTTTGGTTCGGTCCTGGACGGCCAGACATTTCTCCCCGTCAACCCCATTGTCCCAACTCGAGAACCACTGATTGCGTTCAAAAACAGTCTGAGCTGCACCATTTCAATTCTCTTGTGGACCTACATATCACCAAATGTAGACCTGTTGGTACCAGAGGCGTAGCAAGGGGTGGGCAAGGGAGTGTCATCATGCCCCGGGCGCTACTCACAAACAATATTATATGGTTTTCGAATGTGGGGGGGGCGCTAAAAAGGTATTGTGCCCCGGGCGCGAGTTAAGCTCGCTACGGCTGATTGGTACCACCCCTTTTCATCCCCCACCGGAGACGAAAGTGCAACGGCCCAGCGGGTACCACGGGAGACAGGTGGATGGCTGGTCTCGCCGGAATTCGAACCCGTATCCTGCAGCAAGCAAATCGGGCTCAAAGCCGACACGCAGCTGATACACACGTTTTCCTGGTACAGCGGTCGACTGACTATCTGAGGTCCCCCCCCCCCTTGCGGTATAACACGGTCCTTCCTCCTTTTTATTTAATAAACTAATTTAAAAAAAAAGTTTTACTCGAACGATTGAAGACCAGAGAACGGCGGTGAATCTAACAAAAAGTAAAGAAAGTTTCAGTCGTGATCGGGCATACAGTGGGGAGAGTTTCTTCCTATTTGAATAGTCAAGTAAGCGTCTTCTGACTGGCGTCCGTCTTGAGTCAACACATGGAGAGAGAGAGAGAGAGAGAGAGGGAGAGAGGGAGAGAGAGAGAGAGAGAGAGAGAAAGACGGTGACTGCCAGTAGTGTGGAAACATGTTTCTACTTTTATAAGATGAAAGATACTAAAAGCGTTGGGTGACTTTGTGGATACTGACAGTATTGGGCGACTTTGTGGATACTGACAGAATTGAACGACTTTGTGGATACTGACAGAATTGGGCGACTTTGTGGATACTGACAGTATTGGGCGACTTTGTGGACACTGACAGTATTGGGCGACTTTGTGGATACTGACAGAATTGAACGACTTTGTGGATACTGACAGTATTGGGCGACTTTGTGGATACTGAAAGTATTGGGCGACTTTGTGGATACTGAGACTATAATATAGCTGGCTAATAAATTCATCTGCTATTAGATGTAAAAGTTACACAGCAAAAATGAAAAAAAAAAATCAACACAATTGGCGGATAGGAAACGTTAAGCATACAAAGACTGACGGACAGATAGATGCATGAATATATAGAATAATGACAGATATACAGACTGACAGATAGTTGAATGAATATATAAAATAATGACAGATATACAGACTGACAGACAGATAGTTGGATGAATATATAGAATAATGACAGATATACAACAGACAGTTGGATGCATATATAAAAAAAGACTTTCAGACGCACTGATGAATAAAATAAACACACAAGAAACATTGACTGACAGCAATATTTATAAATAGTCAGATACGTACAAAGATCGGCAGATCAATCAATGTATTGACAGAAGTATCGATCTATCTATCTATTGGCAGAGTTATTGATCAGTGTATTGTCCGATTGTCTTAAAAATTAACTTGTTCACTTTTTTACTGTCTCGTTGCCTCGGGTGGGTGAATGTGTGTGTGTGGGGGGGGGGACTACATGACCCGACGAGTTTAAACAGTCTGTGGACATTCATTCAGGGTGAGTACTTCCCAGAATGTGGAGTTTTGACCAGAGAAAGTCTCCAGAATTGAATAATGGATGAAAGACGGTAAATAGAAGGGGGGGGGCTGTACGCGGATCAATGAAATATCTACAAGGTAATCAGCTGCGATCGAACACATTCTTCTGTAACAGTGAAAACTTGATGACCTGATGAGAAACCTTTTACATTACCTACGACGTACCGTGAACAGTGGCGTAGGTTAGGGTAGTGCGGGCGGTGCGGCTTCACAGGGCGCCCAATTAGGAAGGGCGTCTAACTATCGTCTAACTATCGTTTTTTTTTTCAATCTGGACGAGGCGCCGAATATCTAACGGATAACACAGAGACTTGTGCACACGTGATAGTGTAAGTATGATGAGTGCATGATTCCTGATATCCAAAGTGTCCATCAATTTTTTTCTCCCCCCAACCCCCACCGGTCACTATGACGGTCAAGCGCGATGGACGTTGAATAAAAAAAAAGAATCAACCTGGGAGTTGGCCTTTCCATCTTAAAATAGCGGAGGGCGTGACACTAGGGGGTGGGGGTGTGAGAGAGAGCCGTCAAGTAGAATGCGACAGATGGATCTCTGCGGATCAATCACATTATCACTAGAAGACGGTGTCGGGAATCGAACCCTGGGTCTCAGTGAGAGGAGAACGGCGCACTCAGTCACAGACGGCAATTTACAGAACAAAAAAAAATACATGTTCTAATTATCAAAGGACATTGTGATAGCTCATTGATAGAGGTTCTCAAAAGTGTGTGGGTCGCGAGTCGATCTCAAGTTGGTGGGATCGCCGAAAATTGTATTAAAAACCTAATGGAGAATCTATACAAACAGCCGTGAGTGTGAGGACTTTTCTTTTTTTTTTTTTGCCATTTTTCTGACTTAATCTATTTTATTTCTTTTGCCATTTTTCTTACTTTATCTATTTTCTTTCTTTTGCCATTTTTTCTTACTTTATCTATTTTCTTTCTTTTGCCATTTTTCTTACTTTATCTATTTTCTTTCTTTTGCCAATTTTTCTTACTTTATCTATTTTCTTTCTTTTGCCATTTTTCTTACTTTATCTATTTTCTTTCTTTTGCCATTTTTTCTTACTTTATCTATTTTCTTTCTTTTGCCATTTTTCTTACTTTATCTATTTTCTTTCTTTTGCCAATTTTTCTTACTTTATCTATTTTCTTTCTTTTGCCATTTTTCTTACTTTATTTTCTTTCTTTTGCCATTTTTCTTACTTTATCTATTTTCTTTCTTTTTTCATTTTTCTAACTTTATCTTATTTTCTTTCTTTGTTCATTTTTCTAACTTTATCTTATTTTCTTTCCTTTTTTTTAAATCTAATTTATAATCTATAACTATTTTATATTAGTGGAAGGGTGGTTTTTTTGTGTAAGTTGTCACTCTAATTCCGAATTCATAAAACGCAGTGGCTACGGTTCCAAGGAACTGGACTCCGTATTATTTTTTTTTCCGGGGTCCAACTGTAGATGCGCATGCGCTCTAGCGCTCTAGACGGACTTTATTTTTTTTTACGGCCGTAGATGTGCGCATGCGCGATAGCCGGACTCCGAATATTTTTTGTCGGGATCCGGCTATAGATATTGCTCCTAATCCTAACACTATACCTAACCCTAACCCCCTAACCCTAATCCTAATCCTAACCCTATTCCTAACAATAACCCCGAAAACAAAAAAAAAAAATATGCAATAATAAACAATCCGTCTGCCGCGCATGCGCATCTATAGCTGGACCCCGAAAAAATAATAATACGGAGTCCAGTTCCTTGAAACCGTAGCCACTTCCTTCATAAAAATCCCTATCTAACCCCTGGTCCCACCACTTGCATACTCAATAGATAAAAAATAAAAACACTACAACGACTATATCTAAGTAGAATTTTTTTTTATCTGAAATAAAAGAATTCATTAAACGCGGACTTTGTTACACGAGAGCTGAACGCAACAGTCTCATTGAATTCAGATCGCCACAGCAACACGGCATCATAAATATATCGACCGCTATCGATACAGCAAACTGTCGCTATAACGATATATTATCGATTTCTTAGTTTCCTATTGACAGGAGATGATGTTAACACTTACATTTTTTTTTTTTCAGTTTCTTTTGTTCAAAAGAATTGACGTTTGAAAACTTGACGCGTCGACCCTATGTCGAAAATAAAAACAACAAACAAATCTTAAGAGATTATCCCCCCCCCCCCGTGAGTGCAACTTGTAATTATAATTTTCAATGCAGCTTTGTGTTTTTCATTCATCCACTCATAATCTCTCTCCCTCTCTCTCTCTCTCTCTCTCTCTCTCTCTCTCTCTCTCTCCCCTATCTATCCATTTTTTGTCCCGAAACGAGCACAGACCATTTAGATCCGGTTCAATGAACTAACGACATCTATTTTTGTGTGTTTTTTTTGTTTTGTTTATTACATCACACAGTGAATGCGTGAAACCACGTGACTAGAAGATTTGGTTTAGGGGGAGGTAGGGGGTAAAGGTGGGTATGTCTTTCCACCAGCAATGCTTCTGTAAAAATAACGGTGACAGCAAGATGGGGGTAAGAAACCCCCCCCCCCGACCCTCAACCCCCCTGGAACAATCGGCCTCGTCTGTGAACTGCAAACATAAAATATGAATCAAGTGATCTCACCCCCCCTCCCACACACACACTTCTTCGTTACAAAATTTATCGAACACGTGTACCTGCTTTTGTTAATCAATAATTTATTGAGCGCGATCGAAGTGTTTCGCCGTGGTATATTTTTGTGGCTGTCGTGTGTTTCATTGTGTTTCATAATTAGCGACGATCAACGCATGGGTCATAAAAAACTCTGTCTGAGGTACAGAATACAATTATCGGTTAAAATACAGAAAGAAATAAAATCGATCATTTCGCGCCGCGCGCATTATTATTCTTTTTTTTTTGTTTGATTGATTACATCGGCAGCGATTAACGAATCGTTGCGTTATACGGGAGAGAGGGGGGGGGGGCATTTTTGAGTACAATCACCCCCCACCCACACACACACACACACACACACTCTCCAGCCCCCTCGATGGTTCAGCACCTTGACGGCGGTTGACTTATCTCACGTGTTTAAGTGTCACAGACTCCACCCCCCTCCCCAACCCTTCCCCCCCCCCACCCCTGGCAGGCACGGTAGGGTTAAAAAGTAATATAAAAATAAACCGTATTTCCTCTCAGTGCCCGAGGCCGGGCCAACGAAAGTACACTACTGTAGGGTGTGGGGGGGGGGGGGAAACAATGAGATATCAGTATGTATAATATATCATAGTTTCAACCAAAGTACACTACCGTGGGGGGGGGTTGGGGGGTGGGTTGATCAATTTTGTATAATATATTATTGTTTCAACATAAGGTTTTAAATGACGTCAGCTCTGCACAAACAAATTGCATTATTTAAAAAAAAAATACGTTATCTGACTGGCACTGCAGCAACTAATGACATAGGAGAGGGGTGGACCCCGGGGGGGTGGTGGGTCTGTGTAACGACGGGGTGAACGTCTCACACACCTTCGGTAGTGAGGGGTCAAAATGTTTCGTTGATTATTGAGTTATAGCGTGACAATTCCTTTACTTACTTAGAGCGTGGCGATGACGTCACGCACGTGACAGATACTATAATTTCACAAGAAAGAAATTCGCGGAAACATTTTCCAGTACCATTATACGCGATTTATTAAAATAAATACATGTATATACAATGGGGCGAATGGGGGGGGGGTGAATGAGAACCACCACCATACCTGTTGTCGTGGGGGGAATGAGAACCACCACCATACCTGTTGTCGTGGGGGGAATGAGAACCACCACCATACCTGTTGTCGTGGGGGGAATGAGAACCACCACCATACCTGTTGTCGTGGGGGGAATGAGAACCACCACCATACCTGTTGTCGTGGGGGGAATGAGAACCACCACCATACCTGTTGTCGTGGGGGGAATGAGAACCACCACCATACCTGTTGTCGTGGGGGGAATGAGAACCACCACCATACCTGTTGTCGTGGGGGGAATGAGAACCACCACCATACCTGTTGTCGTGGGGGGAATGAGAACCACCACCATATAAGCGTTGCGAGTTATACAGAAAGATATTTGACAACAATGATGGAATACCAGTCAGGCTAGATATATGTGAACTAGAGAAGGTTGCAATGGTAAGGGGCAGTCGACAATTTGATAAAGGTTCTCTCCAAAATATAAAATTGAAAACTAACGTCATGGCCCCATTAGGTCCATGGAACGAATCCGGCGGCCGTTGTGACAACAGGAAACAGAAATACTCGCACACACACACACTACAACTTATGTCCTTATCATTTCATGCAGCTCTTTTTATTTCTTCTTATTAATTAACATAATCTTTTGGATGTGAGCAATCATACATGTATTCGACATCAGGGCTGCCACATGCTAATCTTGGGCCCCCTGATGGCACCAAGAAACTGGGCCCCCACTGATCGCGCGCACGGCCATCAAGAAAAAGGGACATTTACTCTGAACTTTGAAAATATTCATGGTCCTGCGAATTAGGGATGGTGCCGCCCGAACACATGTCAAGCGGACCCCGTCGGATACAGTAACGTATATCAAATGTGTGTGTTTGAGTGATCAAAAGCCCCCCCCCACATGGCGGTGATTTTCAAGGGCCCATGATCAAATTGGCAGCAGCCTTGGGTTGAGCTCAAATAAATTTGAATCGCTACAGTTGAGCTGTACTACACTTCAAGAAACGGTGTGATCACTCACTCACTCACTCACACACACACACACTCACTCACTCACTCACACACACTTTCCAACAGTATCAGCCTACACCAGAAGGGTCCACGGTATTAAGTTTTCATGTACAGAAAGTTAAAAAAAAAACCGGAATTATATATATATATATATATATATATATATATATATATACATATATGTGTGTGTGTGTGTGTGTGTGTATAAATACATGTTCACAGTAAACAGTATTGAATCACGGCCAAAACATTTCAACAGTCTTTAGTTCTGATTGTTTATAAACTGCAGGCTGTGTGTCGATACCGTTAAATTTGATTCTCTCATCAAAGACCGGTTCCTTTCATCAGACCTAAACAACAACTTATTGTGTTTCCATGAACAGACATAAACAATAATACCCTCCCCCCCCCATCATTTTTTTTTGTTTACAAACTATTAACATTATCACACATGCACACTAGAGCTGTGCGCGGCATTAAATATTGGCAGTGCGCAACTTTTGGATGCAAATTTAGACAAACATTGAGCGCAATATATATAAGGGTAGATGAGGGCTACTCACGGAGACATTGGTGCGCTCTGATGTAATGTGTATGCGCGCGCTCGGCGAGGGGTGGAAAACAAGTGTCACACACACACACACACACAGACGAATACTCACATTCCCACCCAACAGTGCACGAGTTCTCAACGCGGGTCTCAAAAAAATGCGCACGTCAACAGCGCCTGTCTCTTTTCTGTCTTTTTTTTCACCTTTGTCTGTAACAAGTTTATCTAATAGTTCATCTTCATCATGCAGATTCACTATCTAACCACTGGCAGTGAAGGTGTAAATATAAACCCACACACCCCCCCACACACACAAATGACATGTACTGATAAACACGATGGCGGGGTAAGAATAATGAATGCAAATATTCTTGATCAACTGTGAAACATAATTTTTTTTAAAGCTACTATTAAAGATAGAAAGAAGAGTGGGGTAAGGTAGAGAAATAATTGAAAATAAAAAAAAAGGAACAATAATAAGATACATTATTCAGTGCATTATGGTAATGTGTATGAGAATATGACGTCGGCAAAAAGTCTCAATCGAGAGGTCAAAGAGTTTTAGCTTGAAGTGTTTTGGTTTGAAGAGTTTTGGTTTGAAGAGTTTTGGTTTAAGCACGTAATCGCGACAAGTTTTACGTTTTAGTAAGGGATTGGTTTAATGTGTGGTCGATTTAAAGACTATATAACAACAAGGGACGTTCGATGAAAAGATTACAGGTAATCAAACAACAACACACACACAAATCATATTTTAAGCGGTGAGAACAATACAAATCAATCAGCATCAATAAATTACAACATCGCTAACTGTAAATGTCGCTAAAGCTAGAGTTCGCTATTTTCCCATGACCTGCGCGAATCAACATTGGGCCTTCGAAAGTATACAATTATTTTTAATGTACAGAAATGTACAACCATTCCCCCCCCAACACATACACACACACACACACATACACAGTGCCGGAGCTAGCGATTGTGTCGCCCTCTGCGAGTAGCGTGTTTTGGCCGCCCTCCTCTTAATGTGAACAATGCAAAAAACCTTTAACAGCGCTCTTTCGGCGCCCATTCCTGTCCTCACGCCCCAGTGCGGCCACAAAAAAAAAAACCCGCAGTAAACTTCCTACGCTACAGTTCCTTCTCATGTTGTGTGTGTGGGGGGGGGGGGTTCAAAAAAGTATGCATGTAGGTATGGACTGTCGGGTGGTGAAATACGTTGATGAAATACGTCAAGGGATGCAACCCAGTCCATTAGCGCCGTAAAATTTGACGGGGAGGGAATTCGGTACATGCTAGAAAAAAAAAATAAAAAAAAAATTAACACAAAATTAAATGATAACCCGACGCTTGGTGTGAAAAAACATTAGTTTAGTACATTTAGAAAGGAAAGAGAGGGTGGGGGAGAGGGGGGGTAGAGACCCAAAAAAAAAAAAGAAAGAAGCATTGTATTGTCTTTTGGTCTGGCAACATCTTCAAATAAATGAAAGGACAATCAACACAACAATCAAAACAAGCTTTATCGAACAGTGAAAACAAGCAGAAGAAGAACAATTCATAAAAAAAAACAAACATACAAAACCGAAACAATATATTATTTCCCCCATCAAACTTTTTTATTAAACGCAAAATTAGTTGGAACTCGATATATATATATATATATACATATATATCAGTTTAGTCAGTTAATTATACATTTTATAACTTTAACTAATTTAGATAATTAGACCACGCTGATGGTTGCAATGTGGACTACTAGCTTGTGAGTTAACGGGACGGGTGGGGGGGGGCGCGAATGGGTCACGTGACATCCAGTGTTACATTCTCCATGTTACGCTGTTCAACTCAATTCCGTTTTGCTTTCTATTTTCGATAAGCCAGCGGGTCAGTTTACGAAACACTTCGTAGAGACGTGTCCGTGCACTACGCATGGTGCGCACAGTGCACAATGGTAATGGCGGCGCCGTGCAACATATTGCGTCAGCCCTGCGGCGAGGGGACCGGGGGGGGGGAGCAGTTGGGTTACAAGGCAGCAGCACTACGTCCCGGAGAGCACTAATTTTTTACACCATTTTCACCAACAGATATGTTGTTTTTTTTTTGTTTGGCTTGAGAAGGGGCGGCATCTTGTACGTGTCTACCTCGGCACCCCCTACTGAATACGTAGCTAGCCCTCAACCATGCAAGTCAGTTCCCCCCCCCCCTCCACATTGCTCTGCTCACTCTGCAATAAATTGGCCAGGGGATTTCGTCGAAATGGCTTCAGTTTCAAAGGGCTATCAAGTGTTCAAAATTTGCTGGCGACGGTCCTTGATTGAAGTATTACGAGCCACAGTGTTGCGGCGGGGGGCGCGGGGGGGGGGCAAGTAGTGGTGGTTGGAGTAGTAACGAAGGCCTGCAACACTGCCCAACGGTTACTGAACCGTCACTATATCAATACCTTTGAGAAAAATTCTGCATCACGAAGCACATAACCTGTAAACAGCTAAAATTAAGACCTGAGTGTTACAGAAAAAAAAATAAAAAGTAAACAAAAAACAAACTTTTGAGTTATAATTCAAAATAGTTATTTCAGTATGGGGTCTGAATTCTCTTAACCTAAAAATAATAATGAAAAAAAAAAAAGAAAGAAAATCTTAACTAAATCTCTCAAGTTGAAAAAAAAAAGGGGGGGGGGACGAAACTGAATGCTTTATTATCTTTGTAATAATCTCAAATAAAACACAAGAAGAACAAAAACAAAAGTAAATGTAAAATAGAGCGGACAGCATCTCGAACTGACAGACCGTTTATTGATGGCCTGTACATGTTCTTACTTCCAGTCATTACGTTCTCCTCTAGCTGGCTACCTTTCTGAACTCTGCATCCCAGCTATAAAAATTTAACACCTCTAAATTTATGACCCCTCGCACCTCCCTCCCTTCCCGACGCCACAACCTCTATGCACAGCACGTGTTCATAATTTGTATATAAAAAAAGATTTCTTCAAATTTCTCGCAGTGAGTCATACTATTTGGGATTTAAAAAAATATGTTTTTTTTCTAGATCAGTTCAGCGTTTTCTGGGGCATATTATTTATTACTTGAAGTAAACTATTGCTGGTGAATAACGGATTGGGTCAAATTTGATATACAACACACTCTCAGAAAGCGAAAGACATGTTTAGTAAGAGACAGTCGACAATATTTACAAAAAAAAGTATGTATTTCAGCATGCCATATTTGTTAATGAGTATAAATCTATATATACAATAGCGATTCGGATTCTCCGTTAAATCGAAAGTAAAGAATGAATACAACAGTATTCCAGTTTAAAATACAATCATGAAAAAATCGGATCTACCCGAAACCAAAAAAAAAACCTAACTTACCGATCAAGCCTAAGGGGATATAACTCTATGCAAAGGTTTTGCAGGGTACAGCTAGTATATAAATGTATCTCTTTTTATGTTGACGCATCTACTTAAATGTGTTATGAGCCTGCCTGCAAATGTTCTCTCTAAACTTCCGAAGACCGTGTGCGGCAAAAGTTATTTGCTGTGCGACTTAGCCAATCTAAATTTGGTTGCACATAAAAAAAAAAGGTCAAATCATTGGAACGCTCGTTTGTACTGTACGTGCCCGTTGTTAAGTGTGTGCGCGAGCTCTGCTAATTGTGTGCGCGAGCTCTGCGAAATGTGTACGCGCACAGGAATGTGCTGCCTACCGATTTCCCCTATAATTTACCGAAGAGCGTGGGCGCGGCCAATTATAGTGGCTGTGCAACTTTGAAAAAAGGATATCTAAATATTCGTGCGCCACATAACTGGATATATATATATATATACCAACTATACAAAACGTTTGTTTGTGCACTTTGTTGCGCACTATCTCGATCGTAACAGGATCGTTAGGTAGCTACGTCATTTTTACGGAGGCCCCTTTACGTGTGTTTAGAATGAGCCCCATGCCTCATGCATCAGAGTATCTGCTCACCCCTCTGCGCCAGCTGACGGCAGAAATACAGCGCGCATGAATAGTTTCCATATGCTCATTTTCTATATCTTCTTCAAAATACGACTCTCACAGGGGATCGGTCTATCTTCAACATTTTGGGTGGGTTTCACGTTCACACGCTCAAACATTTACAGGTTCCCTCCACACCCGTCTCGTCACACCCCCCCCCCTTACCACCCATCTCTGAAACTATTTGCAGTCACTCTCAGAGTCACCATCCACCAACTATCTACCCCACCAACCATGCACCCATTAACCATCTGCCCAACAACTACCCATAAACCAGCCAACATACTTCCCTTCATTCCCGCCCCCCCCCCCCAACAACCAGTTCACTCTTCTCGTACTTGCCTGTCAGCATTATGATCTCCGCGGGCTACAGAGACCCACACACACAAAAATATGATATACCGTTAAATAAGTTAAGTGCTCAGTCAGTCAGGGGCTAAAAATAGCCGCGGCCAATTCCATCGAGATGAAAGAACAACGCGCCACACACAAAAGAAAACACACAAAAAAGATCAAACTGGGAGATATGTGTCCAACTGTTTATTACGTTGCCTCATCTCAATCGATCAGACACCATAGTAATGTTCGCACATCTGTTTGGTATCATGACCAGGAAGAAAAAGGATCAGCTTGTAAATGATATACCCCCCCTTTTTTTTACGTATTTTTTTTTAAATAAAGAAATCATTTAAAAACCAACGATCCCAAATGTTTAGTTTGACCCACCAATAAACTTGAAAAGAAATTAAAAAAAAAAATTAATGAAAGAGAGAAAATAAATGCCAAGGGAGACCAGTCATGGGAGCGTCAAGAGTCGCAGTTCCTTTTTCTCGAAAAGTAAATAATATTCTAAAGAGCCACAACCAGAGATATTTAAGACCCCCAGCTTAGGCTATTTATAAAAATTTAAATGAACGGAATTTACCAGATAGTAGCATTGGGTGACGCATAAAACTCATTCGGCTTAAAGATAAGTAATAGACCGGCGTTCATACCGTACTGATGTCGAAACGGTTGCTGATTCTGCGGTGCCCGCGAGCGCGATTGCGATATTTTTGAGAACACGCGCGCACCGACATCGTAACAGAACGAACATGTTTTAGTAGAGGAACATTAGCTGTACACACGGGGAATATGCAACAACCATTCCCAGTCGAATCGATTGCGACTGTCGAAGACTTGGTATCAGTGTTGTATATTATGAAATGAAAAGTTTACAAGTCAAAAAGTGTCGAGTAAATCGGTAGCGAATGAACAGGGGATTTCCAAGCAGCGAATGTTGAACTAGCCAGGTTGTGTGTAGTGAACGACTGTGTTGTGTCTACGGATATGAAAGTGTGGATATGAAGGTAAAGGGGTTGATGATATTAATTCTTTTTTTTTGTATAAAAAGCTTATTATGATATCAAAGGGAGGTGTTATTAGTGATATTTAAAAGCCCATGTGATATCTTACTGTGTCACCTGGATGGTGGGGGTGAACAGGAGGACGGGGGGGGGGCTTTTTTTCCCTCACACTTACACCAAATAAATTTCCGATCCACCAGACTGGGTCGCGACTCCACACTCTGGGAACCATCCGCATAGCCCGTGGGGAGGGAGGGGAATGGGTTAATCAAACAAAGGTTTAAGAAACGATACGCAGAGAATGATAAGAGGGTCGTCCCCAGGACTATTGGGAGGGTGGAGTAGGAACAGGGCGGGGGGGGGGTTGGGGGTGAACCACGATCATAGAGTATAGATATCGGCATGATGGAGTCATTGGCTGGAAACGTTGGCTGGAACCAGCCATATCTTCCGCACTAGCGATCATTCAGTTAGGTAAACGATGGCTAGAACCAGCAATGTCTTCCACACTAGCGATCATTTAGTTAGGTAAACATTGGCTAGAACCAACCAAATCTTCCGCACTAGAACTTCCCATGTCTTCCGCACTAGCGATCATTCAGTTAGGTAAACGTTGGCTAGAACCAGCCTTGTCTTCCGCACTAGCGATCACTTAGGTAAAACGTTGGCTAGAACCAGCCAAGTCTTTCGCACTAACGATCATTCACTTAGGTAAACGTTGGCTTGAACCAGCCAAGTCTTCCGCACTAGCGATCATTCACTTAGGTAAACGTTGGCTAGAACCAGCCATGTCTCCCGCACAAGCGATAATTTTGTTTATGTCTCTGAACCACGTAGCAGTGTCTTCCATACGTCACACACAATAGCTGAATTCCTGGATTTTTTATTCAAAAGTTAAAAAAAATAACAAAGAAACAAACAAACAAAACAAACCCGGACTGATTTAACAAAAAGTCTAGAAAAGATAAATTTAGTAACAGGATTTCAGTCTAAATACCTAGACCATAATATCCGGCGATTCTTGTTGAATGGATAGATTTACCAGAAAACAGAAATATGTATATATATATATATATATATATATATATATATATACATATATATATATATATATATATATATATATATATATCATAATCACTTGTTTTCTTATCTATTTAAACAATATTGCGAAAAATGAAACAAATCGCAATAAATATGGTTCTAAAATATTATCCGTTAAGACGGACACACGCGTACTATGTTCAGAGGCGGAATAAAATAAGACAGTGCTTAGGGCGCATGCCCTTGGCCCCGACTTTTAAAGGGCCCACACAGCTCAAGCAAAAGAATCGGTGTTTTTCGCGTGTCTGCATTTTTCAAAAGGGAATCGAATGTTTTCTATATGTGGTCTTAATCCCGCCTTCGGAGTCGGTTCACTTCTTTCAACTGTAGACATAACAACGTGAGGATGTTTTTGGTGATGTGGAGACGAGAAAGCAAACACACACACACAAACAAAAAACCCTTCCTTAAAAACTTGTGAAAAAACAAAGAGATAGATAAGAAATCTCCAGGCATAATGAGATGCATGGAAACTACAGCCCATGACCGTCTGTTCGTGTTACAGACTCAATATTTCAACAAGACTGAGCCCAAGGGGAGGGGAAACGCTATTGACCTGTCACTCATGTAGGGGTCAGAAGCCGGGGCGAACATATCTCCATGTTGACCAATCGTTACTATTTTATTTTTGTATATATATATGTCCTTCAATGCTCCCTCCCGATAACTGGGCGTGGCAAAGAAGTAACGAACATAATTTGTTTGGATGCACCGGGACGACAATATATGTGGAACTAGCACCCCCTTACATTATTTACATTTGTGTAACTAGCACCCCCTTACATTATTTACATTTGTGTAACTAGCACCCCCTTACATTATTTACATTTGTGTAACTAGCACTACCCTTACATTATTTACATTTGTAGAACTAGTACTACCCTTACATTATTTACATTTGTGAAACTAGCACCACATTACATTATTTACATTTGTAGAACTAGCACTACCCTTACATTATTTACATTTGTGAAACTAGCAGCCCCTCGATCATTTGGTTTTATATACAATCATGAAAAAACGTAATTTAAATATATTTGAATTAAAATTGTACGTTACACCCCCCCCCCCACACGGGAATGAATGCAAGATTGCACAACTTATTGCACACTCTATTATCTGGGCCTGCAGGTGTCCAGGCTCAACAGTCTACGACACACAAACAGTCTACGACACAATTGAGTGATACGAACAGCATTGTGTTACAGCATTGTTTACATCCCTATCTACATACCTCGGTCATACAAAAAAATCAAGTTTCCGGAACTTATTACGTAGTAGGCCTACATTAGAGTTGGTATGTATGTATATATGTATGTATGTATGTATGTATGTATGTATGCAGGCGTTCGTGTGTATTTGTCATTGTGTGTGTTTGATGTATCGAATGAAACAACATTGTTATTGCTCTCACCTAACAACAGATCTTGATTTATAGAACACGCCCCTATTCGACCAAGAAATAAAAAAAGCAAAGTGTTTTTGTTGTGGGGGTTTTGTTTTGTTTGTGCCGAACCGCCTGATTTAGAGGTGTGGCACAGTACTCCAGGCGACACACACAAACACACACACAGTGGTTTCACGGTGAAGCGATAATCCGCTCATCTCATTATGTTTGCAAACAGCCGCCCCGTTGCAGAGCCCCCCCCGTATGTTTACCCCTGGGGGCGGGGGGCCTAAGATCGGTCGGAGGGGAAAATGTTAAGCCATTCAAAATAGGGGGAAAAAGCCATCGGTCTGAAGTGCAGTGTTCATGTACTGGCCCCGAGTGGGCCCCTTATGCCGTCGGTCTGAAGTGTAGTGTTCATGTATTGGCCCCAAGTGGGCCCCTTATGCCGTCGGTCTGAAGTGCAGTGTTCATTACTGGCCCCGAGTGGGCCCCTTATGCCGTCGGTCTGAAGTGTAGTGTTCATGTATTGGCCCCAAGTGGGCCCCTTATGCCGTCGGTCTGAAGTGCAGTGTTCATGTATTGGCCCCAAGTGGGCCCCATATGCCGTCGGTCTGAAGTGCAGTGTTCATGTACTGGCCCCGAGTGGGCCCCTTATGCCGTCGGTCTGAAGTGTAGTGTTCATGTATTGGCCCCAAGTGGGCCCCCTCTATGTCGTCGGTCTGAAGTGTAGTGTTCATGTATTGGCCCCGAGTGGGCCCCTTATGCCGTCGGTCTGAAGTGCAGTGTTCATGTACTGGCCCCGAGTGGGCCCCTTATGCCGTCGGTCTGAAGTGTAGTGTTCATGTATTGGCCCCGAGTGGGCCCCCTCTATGTCGTCGGTCTGAAGTGTAGTGTTCATGTATTGGCCCCGAGTGGGCCCCTTATGCCGTCGGTCTGAAGTGCAGTGTTCATGTACTGGCCCCGAGTGGGCCCCTTATGCCGTCGGTCTGAAGTGTAGTGTTCATGTATTGGCCCCAAGTGGGCCCCCTCTATGTCGTCGTTCTGAAGTGCAGTGTTCATGTATTGGCCCTTTATGTCAGAACCCAGAACAGAAGTCTGTCGCGTAGTGTTGGCTTGTTCATCGATCTAAACGCTAACTGGCGATATAAAGATGTTGACAGATACACCGGGTTTTCCTTTCGCTGAGACCAAAACCTCGTTATGAGAAGTGGGAAAAGGAGGGGGTGTTGAAGAAGCCCCAGGCAAAGAGATCCTCTGGGACATCAATGGCAGTGGTGTATTGGGACGGGGGACGCGGTGGAACGACGTTCCCTTACCTTTTTTTTCAGAACCGGAACGTGTTCCTCTAGTACTTTTTCATGTCCCGACAACTCACACCTTTTTTTTTTTGCCCCCGCTATGCGCTCCCTGACTTCTTATTTTACCAATACATCACTGGTCAATGGACTTCCATAAAGGCGGGATTGGAGGGGGGGATCTTCTTCTAAGAATGAAAAATGTCAACAACAAAAATAAAAAAAATATATGTGCTCCTTTGCGCTACTTTTGTCTTTTAGGTTTGCGCGCTACTCAGGTCGTTAAATGTTCAGACAACACTGGCCTCGGGCTCGGGTTCAATTTCAGTTCAGGTGTGACAGGTATTGGTGACGCTCCCCCTCCCTCCCCCTCACAAGCAGGCATTGATAGGGGGAAGACGTGCGTAGACACCCGTCACGCCTCGATATCCGTACAGGCCCTGTTCATTCATGGGGAAGACAAAACCGTAACAACACACAGAGCAATCAGGAGCTGCCAACTTTTGTTGTATTTGTCCCCCCCCCCCCTCTAGAAACTATTGTACAGAAATAGGTGCACAGTATCCAGAATTATACAGCAAAATAAAGCGAATGATTAAAGTGTGTAACTAAGTGTAGAAAAACTTTAGATCTATTATTTAGATAGCAGTTTAGTTATGTCTTAGATCTATTATTTAGATAGCAATTTAGTTATGTCTAGATGACTGGAAAAAAACAACAATTTCTACATCTGGATATAAAATAATCAAGTTGGCAGAGCTGGGAGGACGGTGAATGATATAACGCAACGAAATAGTACCGTCTGAGAGAAATACAAAATATCAATAACAGTAAATAGGTAGACGAGATAGGTAGACATACTGTCTTAACTTTCTCTGCGATAAAGCGCTCGTCTATCGACCTTACATGGACCACATATCTATGAGATGAGCATTTCATCCCTACAGGGACCACATATCTAGGAGATGAACATTTCATCCTTACAGAGACCACAAATCTAGGAGATGAAAATTTCATCCTTACAGAGACCACAAATCTAGGAGATTAGCATTTCATCCTTACAGGGACCACAACTCTAGGAGATTAGCGATTCATCCTTACAGAGACCACAAATCTAGGAGATGAACATTTCATCCTTACAGGGACCACAAATCTAGGAGATGAACATTTCATCCTTACAGAGACCACATATATAGGAGATGAACATTTCATCCTTATATGGACTTTACAAATCACTCGCTGCCATTATTAAAGATCAAAACGAAAGATTCTAATATTCTATTAATAGTAAAATGATTGTTGAGTGATTTCTTACAATTAATAAATCAGGTACAAGCAGCAAGTAAGCTGCTGACTCACACACAGCCTGATGTAAACATTGCCTGTTTACGATGTAAAACTACGCACTGTACCCTGCAGACTCACACTGCCTATATACGATGTATTACTACGCACAGTACACTGCTGACTCACATTGCCTGTACACGATGTAAAACTACGCACTGTACCCTGCAGACTCACATTGCCTATATACGATGTAATACTACGCACAGTACACTGCTGACTCACATTGCCTGTACACGATGTAAAACTACGCACTGTACCCTGCAGACTCACATTGCCTATATACGATGTATTACTACGCACAGTACACTGCTGACTCACATTGCCTGTACACGATGTAAAACTACGCACTGTACCCTGCAGACTCACATTGCCTATATACGATGTAATACTACGCACAGTACACTGCTGACTCACATTGCCTGTATACGATGTAATACTACGCACAGTACGCTGCTGACTCACATTGCCTATATACGATGTAATACTACGCACAGTACACTGCTGACTCACATTGCCTATATACGATGTAATACTACGCACAGTACACTGCTGACTCACATTGTCTGTATACGATGTAATACTACACACAGTACACTGCTGACTCACATTGCCTGTATACGATGTAATACTACGCACAGTACACTGCTGACTCACATTGCCTGTATACGATGTAATACTACGCACAGTACACTGCTGACTCACATTAGTTGTATACGATGTAATACTACGCACAGTACACTGCTGACTCACATTGCCTGTATACAATGTAATACTACGCACAGTACACTGCTGACTCACATTGCATATATACGATGTAATACTACGCACAGTACACTGCTGACTCACATTGCCTATATACAATGTAATACTACGCACAGTAGACTGCTGACTCACACCACCTATATACAATGTAATACTACGCACTGTACACACAAAAAAAGAGACCCACATCACTGACCCTCATACAATGTTTATTTTTAGTTCGCAGTGTGCGAGCTGCCAAGAATTAAAATACAAATAAAAAAAAAAACTCGGTGTGGGGGAAAAAAAGCTGTGAACACTAAGGCATAAAAATGATTTTGTGTGTGTGTGTGTTTGTGTGTGTGTATAACGGAATAAACAAGTTGCTTTGATTATGGTTTTTAATCAGGATGTAATTGATGAATGAGTCAGCAGGTAATTGTAAACCCAAACAAATAATATTTCACTAATATATATATATATATATATATATATATATATATATATATATATATATATATATATCATAATAAGCGGTAAGAGAACTTACAAAAACATATATTAAATTTAATTAGTACAGAGGAAAGCCTAATTAAAGCATACACGAAGCAATAAGTAGGCTCATAAAACAGTTTGTGTTTGTGTGTGTGTGAGAGACATGCCAGGTTCATCAAGTTGCGATCTGCTTGAAGTGTTGAAGTGGGTCGATTAATAATGCAATGAATTCTTGATCGACAATAAAAAAAAACAATTCCTTTTTTTTCTACTTTTCTTTATTTTGTCTTTTTATTTCTTCCTTTTCAGGTGGGTCGCGAACAGGCCTCGTAGTGGGTCGCGTAAACCGAACAGGCCTCGCAGTGGGCCGCGTAAACAGAACAGGCCTCGCAGTGGGCCGCGTAAACAGAACTGGCCTCGCAGTGGGCTGCGTAAGCCAAATAGGCCTTACGATGGGCCGCCAATCGGAAACATTTGAGAGCCACTGGCACTAGACAGTATAATCTGTAATACAATGTATACAGTTTACATCTGAAATACAAATTACACTGGTAAACAGTGATTTCATTGCCAGTGATATTTGAATCATTTTATACAAAGTCAACTATGCTGATTTAGAATATGTAAGTGCTTTTGCTAGATTGGCTCTATTTTACGAGATAATTAAAATTAATTAAATAATGTATGCACCGTGTTTGAAAATCGTCAAGAATTGCATGAAGTAAAATAGTATACTAACAAATACTAGTGAAAATGTTAATAGTCATGCAGAATTTTGTTTAAAAAGATATGTAATAGTGCTATAGAAGAAAACATTTTCATTTGAAAAACTAATTATGTCTAATTAATTAATTAATTAATATGTTAATTGTCTATGGTAATGCATTAGCAAATCGCTGTTTGCTCGACTTCCATTTGTGTGTGTCATTGGGGCCATTGCGCTGGAGGCTCCAACAGTAGTCAGCCATCATATTATGTCCCATCTTCCTTGATATCTCTCCTCCATCACCCTCATATCCTGATGGAACCTCTCGCCTTGTTCCTCACTGAAGTCCCCAAGGTTACCTGGAAATTTGTCTAAATGACTGTGCAGGTAATGTACCTTGATGCTTATATTTGCTCCAATGTTTCTGAAGTTAGCGAGCATATCTTGTACCAGTTTTTCGTAATTCTCTGCTTTGTTATTACCTAAGAAGTTCCTGACAACTGAAACAAAACTGTTCCATGAAGAAGCTTCAAGGTGATCCGTGAAATCTGTAAAATTTTGATCGTTGATGAGTTTTCGAATCTGGGGACCGTCAAAAATCCCAAAGCCTTAACAAATTGTTTCATTAAACCTAATTTGATATGAAGCGGTGGGAGAATGATCTTGTAAACCAGTGGCTTGTTGATGATATTTTCTTTACCTACAGTCATGGTTTCCCTTGCAGGCCATGTCACTCTTGTCCAATGATCTTGCCTTGCCCTGCTATCCCAAAGGCACATCAAGCACGGGTATTTTGTGTATCCTGACTGCTACCCAAGCAAGAAGTTTACCATTTTTAGATCAACACAAATTGACCACTGATGCTCATAATAACAGAATTTTTGCAATACTGTTTTGATATTCTCATACTCTTCTTTAGGTGTTGTTGAGTGAGCAATAGGAAGAGATGCGTAACGGTTACCATTGTGTACCAGAACACACTTCAAGCTTCTGATGGAACTGTCTATAAAAAGACGCCAGTCTTTGGAATAGTAGTCTAGTAGTCCCATTTGGAGCAGAAATCCAAGGATGTCATTACAGTAAACAAGATCTTCCTCTTGGCTGAAATATGGAAGAAGAAACTCTTCTCTTTTCCGATAAGAAATTTTTAAAATTCTTGTTTGAGAAAATTTCTTTCATTGAGCCTGGACGCTAAAAGCTCAGATGTTTGCTTGGGCATATTTAGGTATCGTATCAGGTCATTGAGTTCTTCTTGACTAAATGGTTGAGGTGTTGAAGAACTTCCTTCATAATCGCTTCCACTTTTTTCACCTGCCAAAAACTCCAGATCTTGCCCCTCGTCAGAGTCTGATGGTGAAAGCTCTAATAATCCACTAAACACTGGTATAGGAACTTCACTGCTATGTGGAATTGGTCTCCTTGCAGATTCAAGATAAGGATAATCTCACTTAGATTTCTTGTGGCGATTGAAGCCTTTAACATTCACAATACAAAAATAGCAATCACCAAAATGGTCTTTCGGCTCTCGCCATACCATTGGTACACCGAAACTTTGACTTTTCTTCTCATCATTTGTCCACTGCCGTAGGCTCTCCACACAGTTTTTGCAGACCTTGTGGGGAGCCCAAGACTTGTCTTGGTCTCCCAGCTTCACACCGAAATAAGCCAAATATGCCTGCTGCACAAATTCGATTATATTTCTTTGCTTTTCAATCATGTATTCTCCACAGATGTAACAGTATACATTCGGATTATGTTTGCAGCATCTTCGTGATGAACTCATGATGTCTGTAGAAAGCAGCTATAAAAGAGAAAAAACTAAACAAAGATATAACTTGGTATAGTTAAATTAAACAACAGACACCAAACTTATTGCATTTGTTTTACACAAAGGGTACAATCATATTTTCAAGGGTGTCCAATATCTCAGAAACTAGAGCCAATTCAGCAAAAGCAGTAGCAGTTTTGAAATCAGCACCCATGAATTGCTATAAATTCATTCAAACATTCTTGGCTACTCGCAAAAAAAATTTTTTGTTGGGCTGTGTTATCGATAGGGAGTTTCAGTTTTTCATATCCAGATTCGTTGTTTGTTTTGTTTTTTAAAACTCGTTGCTTAATGACGTCATAGAGTTCACACGAATATATTAATGCGATTGTTTTTTTTCCCCCCATAGGTTAAGGACGTTCATTGGACATTTCCGATTAACACTGATTGGATGTTGCAGAGCGTTAAACTATTGATTAAAAAGCTTCGCTAATATAAAAAAACAGACATACATATATCCTCCCCACCCCCAAACACCGAAAGCACAAAAAAAAAAAAAATAGTAAACAATGCTATTCATTTCATGTAACTATTTATTACAGTGGTTGCCGTCTGGCTATGCGCTGCCAACTCCACATCTAACAAAGTCTATCCTGGTTCATGACTAGATTTTTGTTCTTGTGCGTCTCTGTATTTCTACTCTTTGTGTTATGCTATTTTTAGAGCATTTTCGAAAAAAAAATGCTCTACTGTCCCCGTTTGGTCTGTCTGTCTGTCTGTCTGTCATCACCCTAGATCACAACAACCATAAGTCCTAGACCCATGATGTATATATCGTTTGGTAGGTCTTGGCCTGCCAAGAAATGACTTTTTCCATTTCGCGATCTGACCTCTGAGGGCCGTAAAAGGGGCCTTATAAAGTACCGTTTTTTACTATATAAGCTATATTAATAATGGAGCGCCCTATATCTCAGCAACCATAAGTCCTAGACCCATGATGTATATATCATTTTGTAGGTCTTGACCTGCCATGTGTACATCAAAAGTTCATTTCGCGATAGGACCTCTCAGGGCCGGGCTTCAGGGCTCCTAAGGGGCTTATATATTATATATACACCTTGTACGTTCAATAACCCATTCATTTGATGCGAAATACTGCAGCACGTAGTTTCACCAAGATTTATTAAGAAACTCATCAAATGAAATAGTAAGCTTGTGTTCTGAGTTTAATTGAAAGTATCAGAGCTATACAACAATTGATGGAGTTTTCGGACGATTAAATGACTACAATTTCAAATGTTTTCAATTATGAGTCCTATTTCAGTAACCACAAACCACTTGTAGTTAGATTCAAGAGAAAATATTTTTTTTTTCAAATATAAAGAAACGTCTTTATAATATTTTTTTTACAGATATATGCATTACACAATTGAATTTATAAACATTTCCAAAATTTCCAAATATTTACTGAAAGCTAACAAACGTACTGATACATAACATGAAAATGCGCTAACACGTCCTGTGTCCAGAATGGAACAGGCTTAATTGCTTGTTTTTTTTATTCAATCTGCTCTTTTGTTTGGTTTGTTATGTTCTGTCTCCAGAAAGGGGTTGTGGGACATGTTCTAATTTTCAACCTGCCAAACTTAAGTAGATCTCAGCAAAGGGAATTAACCATGCGCGATGAAAGTCAACAGTAGGTTATCATGTACCACCATCTTTTGATTTACTGAACTGAACTACTGGCTGATCACTATACAAGTAAACGCATCATTTATATCCCTATTTACACGAGGGAGCAACGGAATTGGAGGCATCAAAGTGTAAAAGGTTACAATGCAATTGATGCCAAGTATTTAGTTCGGATTGCACTTGTCTCGGTGCTTGTAAAAAAAAAAAAAACCTTTACGAAGATCGCAGTTCCATTATCGATGGTCATGTGGAAGCAATATATTTATATATATATATATATATATATATATATATATATATATATATATATATAATCTTCAACAAAAGATATGTATTACGATTTGTATTTCTTAAAGAGTTCACTTTTAGGTTCTAGCGCAGTGACATCGCGGAAGGTGTATTCCTCCCTTCACCGCCACCTCTCCCAGTACTTAAAGGGCACCTCCGACAGTGAGGACTTTATGTTGGAGGAGGGCCCCCTTCTTTCAAAAGTAGAGCGGTAAGCCATCCCCACCCCCCGGGCCTAATCGCGACAACACGGCTCCATCCAGATAATCATGGGGTGACTCCCCGGTTGCATTGGTGCGAGGGTTCTGTCAGCGTGCTGTAGGTTTCGGTCTGAGATCCCAGAGAGTCTAGTGACCTAAAATTGTCTCCGGGGGGGGGGGGGGAGTGTCCAACCCTACAGTTATTGCACTCACGGCTACTATTGGTGGTGGTGGAGGAGGGGGTGGGGTTTGTGAAGTAAAGTCCCTTTAGTGGTGTATATTATGGTGTATATTATATGGAACAGGCGTGTAGCTAACATACCTGGAAGTCAATGGGATAGATTGAAGCTTGTGCTATTCAAAGGTGTAGATGTTAAAATAGCAGGCCAGAACTATAGCAACACATTTACATCTTACACACATCCAACTTAATGTTTTCTATATTCCTTTTGCTAAAATTTGAAAACATAGTAAAATAGGTTTTAAAAACCCCATCAAAACACATGCCCACCCTTCAATATGCCGAGCGGGCTATTTTTTTTTCTTATTCATTTTTTTTTTAATTTAATTTTATCTTTTGACATGTACAAAAACACGCGCTCAGCTGTCATTCTGCTGATACGTAAGCGTGAGTGCCGTGCCGTGTTACACGTCCCAACTTCTAAATGCTGAGAAAAAGTGCGCATGATGTTGTGAAGAAATTTCTGCACCATCACCATATCAAACGGGGTGTCCAGATTTATTTTCCCCTCCAAAAGCAGACCAAAAGACAAAACAAAATACCTCTCAAACAATAAGCAGCAGCTTAAAACAAAGTAGATATCTCCATGGTCTCGGGGGAGGGGAGGGTGTGTGTGGGGAGGGGGGAGGAGGAATAAAAGGGAGAGAAAACTCCAATTGTCAGAAGTGTACACTTAGCTGCGCTGATTACGTCTCGTCTGGTAAAAACACTGCGCGGTATGGCGGGAGTAGAGTGCACATTAATGGCTTCCGCCGCTTTATCTTGCGTCATGTCTTGAATGCCCCCCGATTTCTTGAAACTTTTTTTTTCCTGAGGTACGTAGATGTAGTCTCACTTCTTGGCTGCGTATGCCGCAGAAATAATGTGCGTGTGTAATGTTTATATGTTTAGTACGCGCCAGAAAACAAACAAAAAGAAAACAGTCCACCGTGTTGTGTTGTGTTTCTCTATACCTATAAGAGGCATTTGCTGTCTGTCTGTTTGTCTGTCTGTCTGTCTGTTCCCTTATAACTCAAGATCCAGATAACCAAATAATGTGAAATTTGTTACACATACACATAATTACATGGGGAAGGCTATAGGACAGGTTTCGTTTCATCTCGATGGGTAGTTTAATTGTAATTATTTTTTTTTTATTTTAGTATTTTACTATATTAAAGTAATCTCGACGGCGCCATAAATAAAATTCCTCTGTGACGTCATTTCCCGATTCGAATAGAACTTGCGCGCTGGTGCTGTATTGTGCCTTTGTGATGCAAAGAATTGTTATTGTAGGGGGAGATGGAGAGAGAATGGAAGGGAGGGAGAGAGCGGGTAGGGAGAGAGAGAGGGGGAGGGAGGGAGAGAGAGGGTGAGGAGAGAGGGAGGGAGAGAGATAAAGAGTGAGGGGGGCAGGGAGGGAGAGAGAGGGAATGAGGGGGAGGGAGGAAGGGGAGAGAGGGGGAGGGAGAGAGAGGTGGAAAGGGGGAGGGAGGGAGAAAGGAGGGAGAGAGGGGGTTAGGGAGGGGAGAGAGGGGTTAGGGAGGGAGAGAGGGGGAGGGAAGGAGAGAGGGAGGATGGACGTTGGGAGAGAAGGAGGGGGAGAGGGGAGAGAGGGAGATGGGAGAGAGGGAGGGAGAGGGAGGGAGGGAAAGAGGGGTAGGGAGGGAGGGAGAGAGAGAGGAAGGGAGAGAGGGGGTAGGGAGAAAACAAAAGGTAAACAGAAAACCTTATTTTAAACCCGGGCAAAGCCGGGTACTTGCAACTAGTATATATATAAATTA
>JAGDYQ010000059.1:5254165-5271384 GCA_021962125.1 Bulinus truncatus
GAATGAATGGTTGGCCAGTAAAATGAATGGTGAGTCGGTAGTCAAGCTGAATGAATGGTTGGTCAGTTGTACTATTGGTTAGATTGTTGGGAAGTCGAATGAATGATTGGCCAATTTTATAAATGTTTAGTTGTTGCTTTTTTATGTTGATTGAAGGGTTAGCCAGTAGTATGATTTACTAGCTGTACCCTGAAAAACCTTTGCATAGAGTTATATCGCCTCAGGCTTGACCAGTAGGCCAGGTTATTATTTGATTTCGGGCAGATCCGTTTTTTTCATGGTCGTATTTTAAACTGGAATACTGTTGTATTAATTCTTTACTTTCGATTTAACGCAGAATCCAAATCGCTTTTATATATATTATTGCAATTTGTATATGTATGCTTGTAACATGATAATAGAGTTCATTAAAACTTTAATATATTAAAAAGTCTACGTACATAAATGAGGAGAATGGTCGGGACAGTTTGACTTGTTGCCAGCAGACGTGAGGTTGTTGTCATCAAGTTTCAGTATTTCATTGTTCAGAACATCTTCGTGGAACTCATCCACTTTATCAACAATTTTCTTTTTTTCTTCTGGGCTCATGCGATGAACTTTAACCTCTAATGGATGTCCGCTGCCTTGTCCCTCTCTCGCCGTGCCTATAAGTGTTTCTTGGTTTTCTTTCGCTGAAGAGTTCTGTTGTGACATTTTTTCAGATGACGCTGTCGAAGTTGGAAGATGAAAGGTCTCTGTTTTTCTAACTTGATCTGAATTTTTTTCACCGACTCTCTTTTTAAAAAATAATTTATTTGTGAAGTTCTGTACTTTATAGTATGTAGAATTTTCCTTTTGATCACTATATGACGTATTTGCCTCACTGCTTCTGTTTATGACCATATGCAAATTGTAAGGTTGATTCGGCCTTTCCTGTCTATCTGTCAGCGGAACCAGACTTTCTTGGGCTGAGATCTGGAAATCTGAAAAAATAAAAAAAAAAATGTTGTCGTGATAATTGTATACAATGGGTGGCTCTTACTTATTTTTTATATTCCCCTTTGCTCCAGTATTTTACAATGGCGTGCCAACATTGAAACGTGTCTATCAGATTAATTATTTTTAACCAGCAGAATTTTACAATGATCGAATGAGGGTCGTAATAAAAATAATCGAATAATAAAACACGTCAGACGATGTTTTCATTTCTTTAACTCAGTTATTTGGTTTAAAACACGAAACAAAATAACCCTTCGCTGCTGTGTGAAGAGAAATTAGCTTCCTACTAGAACAGTCATAGGCAGAGACTTTCAGATATGTGCGGCCTGTGGGGTGCAGCAATTATGGCATTCGCCCCTGGCCCCGTGCTTGAGGTGGGCCCCACGTAAAGATATTATATTATTACCTAGCAGCTGTAAAAATAAAACTTTGGGCCCCCCCCACCGCAGAAGATTCTCGCCCAGAGCTCCATCGCCCCCCTCCCCCTGGCAAGGCAACATCTGAACCTAGTCAAAATTACCTGTCGGGGCCCTGAAAGCATTGGTTTTTGATAGAAAAAATGTACAGGAAAGGGGCCCTCTTTGACAGTGGGACCCCTACGCTACCTATCCATAAGAGCGGATCTGGATCAATGGCTGTGTTTAGGGGCCGTTGACATATTATATAACGCCGAAGGGGGGGGACGTTATCATTTTTGTTTTATTGTTATATCACACGAGTGTCACATAATGCTATATGGTTACATCACACAAGCGTTACAAAATGTTATATGGTTACATCACACGAGTGTCACATAATGTTATATGGTTACATCACACGAGTGTCACATAATGTTATATGGTTACATCACACGAGTGTCACATAACGTTATATGGTTACATCACACAAGCGTTACAAAATGTTATATGGTTACATCACACAAGTGTTACAAAATGTTATATTGTTACATCGCACAAGCGTTACAAAATGTTATATGGTTACATCACACAAGCGTTACAAAATGTTATATGGTTACATCACACAAGCGTTACAAAATGTTGTATTGTTACATCACACAAGCGTTACAAAATGTTATATTGTTACATCACACAAGTGTTACAAAATGTTATATTGTTACATCACACAAGCGTTACAAAATGTTATATTGTTACATCACACAAGTGTTACAAAATGTTATATTGTTACATCACACAAGCGTTACAAAATGTTATATTGTTACATCACACAAGTGTTACAAAATGTTATATTGTTACATCACACAAGCGTTACAAAATGTTATATTGTTACATCACACAAGTGTTACAAAATGTTATATTGTTACATCACACAAGCGTTACAAAATGTTATATTGTTACATCACACAAGCGTTACAAAATGTTATATTGTTACATCACACAAGTGTTACAAAATGTTATCTGAGAGGGGAGGGGGGGATAAAAAATAGACATTTTCGCGTTATATAATATGTGAACGGCCCCTTACTAAATCTAAAATTAAATGCTGTTGATAATTTAAATGGATGGTTTACAAGAGAGCTTGACTCACCGTTCGCAATCCACACGCGCGCACACACACACACACACACATATATAAAAAAATTGCAAGAACTTACCACTAGTACTTACTGTCCTCTTTCTCATCAAGCTAACATACATGAAGTTGACCACTAGTGTCCCTATACATATGGCCAGCGCTGCTTTGACCAGTTTTCTACCCTGTAACATGTTCATCTTTGGAAAAGAAAAAAAAAAAGAATTTTAAATGATAAAGGAAGGCATGAGTCACTGCAGTCCGTTGTATTCTTCTTCCACACCGTGGCTGGTATGATGCCCGACAAGCAGCCTAATTTTGGCAGACTCCAACAATATTCGTTTTATTCCATGGCAACTAAACCAAGAGCGGTTAAGTGGAGAGAGACAGACAGAGAGAGAGAGAGAAAGAGATAGAGAGAAAGGGGTTGGGTGGGTGTATGGAGGGAAATGTAAACACGCCACGTCCATTATGTTGAAATTAATTACCTATCCCGCCATACTGGACACACACTTATTACACGGTTCGCTTCACAAGTAGGTCATGCCCCACACGTTGATTGTATGGGGGGAGTGATGTGGAAATAGTTTCGTAAAAAAAAACAACTAGAGCTGCTGGTCGAATTGTTTTAATCAAAGTTAAAGCATAAGTCAACATTTTAATGAAAATTAAAGCATAATTTAATATTTTAATCAAAATGAAAGCATAATTCAATATTGTTATCAAAATGAAAGCATAATTCAATATTGTAATCAAAATTTAAGCATAATTCAACATTTTAATCCAAATTAACGCATACTCAATATTTTAATCGAAATTAAAGCAAAATCCAATATTGTAATCGAAATTAAAGCAAAATCCAATATTGTAATCGAAATTAACATTGAACACCGATTATTTCACTAATTATTTGTATTCTAACAAGTTCGTATCACTTTATTTTCCAACGGTAGCAAAATACGACTTTTAGAGCCGTTTGTGGCTCTTCGGTGTGTTTCGTGCGCCCCCCCCCCCAAGAGCCATTCTCTATTATTTGGTTACTTTTGTTCACAAACTATTGTAAAAATCGACTGTTGTGTGGCTATTTATAGTATTTTTTACTGCGATTCCCAGTTATATTCTATAAAATAACAAATCAGTTTCAATTATGGCTGAGATCTCGTAAATTATAAACGCTGCATACAAATGATTAGCAAATTAATAAATATTTAATAATTAATTCAGACCATTTTATTCAAATATGTCAGTTCTATTGATGATTTCTTCGTCTTAAAAAAATACTGTTAATAGAAAGACAAAAAAGAGGTCATTCACTTATCAGATAACTCTTTTTACTTCAATTTTACCCCCTCCCCACAAATTTTGACACACCACACGACCCACCCTCTTTCCCCCTCAAAGTTCATGTTGTTTAGGGCTTACCCCTACACCACTACCCATCAATCCCAAAAAAAAATCGACACGAAGTTCTAACCCATATGTCATTCCTAATTCATGGCGCATGTCAATAAAGTGTCAAAGAATCAGTGGATAATTCACTTTAAAAAAAAGATATATGTATATATATATATATATATATATATATATATATATATATATATAAGCGATTTGGTCTTTGCGTTAAATCGAAATAAAGAATTAACACAACAGTATCCCAGTTTAAAATTCAATCATGAAAAAATCTGCCCGAGACCAAAAAATATCCCAGCCTACCGATCAAGCCTAAGGGGATATAACTCTATGCAAAGGTTTTGCAGGGTACAGGTAGTAATACATAAATGACAATCCTATAGCTGGCGTGATCATCTAGCCCAGAGATTTTCAACCTGTGGTCCGCGGACCCCCAGGGGTCCGCGAGGAGCATCAAAGGGGTCCGTGGGCAAGTCAAGGAAACTAGTGATATTTCTCGTATAAAGTATTGCTTGGTTTGGTTGATTGGTTAGCTTTTAGCTAAACAAAAAATACTAGCTATGCCAATGTTTCAGGCACAGACAACAATGTGTAGAATTGAAAACTTCGCTGGTATTTCCTTATATTTTCGTCTGAAGTCTGAACTAGACTGCATACTTCATGAACTTGTGCGCTGAGTTTTTGAGTCATGGTATTTTGGCAATATTTCTTACTTACTGAGCTCTGACATCACTGTTGAAACATCCGGATCAGCGCAAACTTGTGTATTGTTGATAAATAGTCTGATTTATCAGTGGTTACAATTATTATAATCCTAGATTGTCATATAAATAATCTTAGACAAAAGTTTTTGATTTGATATCAATTTGCTGGTATACACTTCGCATGTTAATTTAAAATGACACCCACAGATGAAACGGTGCGAAATTCTAGCGATGAACCTATTATACTGTTCCGTTGTCATGTGAATTGCTTATGTGACAAATACTTTTTAAAATGGTAGTAAACAATTCAAATTATTTCATAAGATATGTATTTGTTTTATTATAGTAGTATAACGAGACGAGCTCATTTTTCTAAACCAGCCTAACAAATCGATGGCACACTTCTTTACAGTCGAGACATTCCAGCTTTTCTTGCAGACATTTTAAACATTTTGAACAGTTTAAATCTGTTGTTGCAAAGACCTGAAACTTCCAGAAGAAACTTCGCATATGGATCGTAAGATGTGAAGAAGGCACCTATGATATATTTCCTTTGTTGGCTGACTTTCTTATAGTGAACAATATTTTGACAGGCGTCATTGCAGGCACTATTTCGAACCACCTACAGAAGCTGTCGTATTTCATCAGTATTTCGCGACGACGATATCAGCGCATTTGATTGGATTCGAAATCCCTTTGAATTCGATCTAACCAGTTTAACTGGTCTCGAGCAAGAACAATTGTTCGAATTGTCGTCTGACAGGACACTGTGCTTGCAGTTCATCAGACTGCCACTGTTGTCGTTCTGGCTGCTGTCAGACAAAGCCATCAATGTCCTGCTACCATTTTCAACGACGTACTTGTGCAAAACTGCATTTTCTGCTGTTATTGTTACTAGTACAGGTCCAGACTGGACATTGAACATAAAATACACATTTGTTTATCTCGCATACCACCATGTTTGGACAAACTCTGTCGTGCAAAACATGCAAAGCATTACCACTGAACAGAAAACTGTGTAACAGACATAACAGTAGAATAAATGCTCGGTGATTGTTTCATTTTTGGATAGATAGCTATTTTGGTATGTGAAATGACCTTTACATGTTTTGCGCGTAACTTAGGCTAGGTCTACCGTTTAGCATAATTTAAGTAGATTGCATCTGCAGACTTAATAAGACATATTCTGTCCCAACCTGAGTTACAAAAAGTTGAGGCCAGGGCGCTTTGGGCTATGGGGGTCCGCCACCCGGGCTTGGAATGTCTGTGGGGTCCGCAGCATAAAAAAGGTTGAAAACCTCTGATCTAGCCGATATGATGTCACTTGAGCGTGACAGTTCACGACTTGAGTTTTCTCCTTTGATTATTCTGATCTTTTCTTATCAATTTCTGTTAACGTTAATGGGTTATTTACTTTATATTTTATTCTTCTTTTTTTTTGTTTTGCAACTCTGAAGTAACAGTGTTTGAGTCAAAATTGACGCATTTAGGTGTTACATTCAACATTTAAATCGATTATTCAGCAACCCTAATAAAAACATTTAAAAATAAATCAAACGCCTAAAATAACCCGTAAGTAAAAAAAAAGCATAAAAACTCCAGCATCAGGGCATACTTACTGGTTAAAGTGTTTAAAGAATAAATAGAGAGAGGGGAAAAAAACAATAATATAAAGGAAAACAGATACGAAGAAAGAGTGAAATTATGAATACAAACGTGGAGAAACAAGGAAAACAACAACAAGAAATGGACCGAAAAGAAAGAAAATACAGAAAACAAACAATGAAAGAACGCACACACAAAAACTGACTTAAAAAAAAAAATTTTTTAAATACAGACTTAAAAAACAGAATTTAAAAAATTCAGACTTAAAACACTTAATTAAAAAAATACAGACTTAAAAAAACAGAATTTAAAAAATACAGACTAAAAAACAGAATTTCAAAAATACATACTTATAAAACAGAATTAAAAAACAGACTTTAAAAAAACGACATTAAAAAAAAAACAGACCTGAAAAAAAATGTACGTTTAAACCCAAATAACACGAGTGAAGAGCGAGAACAGAGAAATCATTTGTTCTCCTCATTCCGTGCTTGCCGCTTCCCCTTAAATGGTCATGGCTTTACTTGATGAATGATTTCGAGTTAGACTAAGAGCCGCCTTTCTAATGTAGCGCCCCCTGGTGATTTATTTTTTTTATTTGTGTGTGTGTGTGTGAGTGTGTCCATTCAGCTGGATAGGAAGAGGGGCTGAAGGAAGCACTTGTTTCATTGACAAGGTGAACATTATGTTACTTGAACAGCTTGCATTAAAAAAAAAATAATCATAAATCCTTATGATCCCCTCATCAGAAGCCGGCTTTGTGATTCGCGGGGCCTCATTAGAAACTTTTATGTGGTGGGTAGGTAGGGGGCCCCCTTTTGCCATCACCGAAATACTTGTATCTAAGCTGGGCCGACTCGAGGGGTAGTATTTTTTTACTTTGTTGCAGCTAATTCAAACTACTAGGGCCCCTAGATTTTATGACTACGACCCTGACCTACGTCTCTACTGTTAGACTCGTGTTTCCGTTGTCCCAGTTCCAATCGTGCTGAAGGGTTGAATTTCTTAGGTCATCTAATAAAATAATATCGATTGCGGCTCTGCGTTAAATCGAAAGTAAATAATTAATATAACAGTATTCCAGTTTAAAATACAATCATGAAAAAATCGGATCTGCCCGAAATAAAAAATAACCTAGCCTACCGATCAGGTCTAATGAGATATAACTCTATGCAAAGGTTTTGCAGGGTACAGCCAGTATTCTATAATATGTTCGTATTGTTCAGAAATAATTCATTTATGTTTTTTCTACAGCCTTAACTTTTCATATTCCGAAAACTCATTACAATTTAACCTAACAAGTAATAACAAAGCTTATAATACATTACAATTTAACCTAACAAGTAATAACAAAGCTTATAATGTTAATAGGTGTTATGACGTCACTTACTGACAAGTTATTCTTGAAATCTCCTCAACAAAAACTAACTGATTAATTATTTAGCATCAATTCAGTTCACTCAACATGTTATTTTTGCTCGATTTTAGGCTTAGCAGTACCTAGGGCCCACAGTTTATATATTATTCAGATAGCACATCGCTATATCAATAGTCCTCTGTTTTTGTGTTAAAAACTCTCGCGCCATTGTTGTTACTCGCTTTTGTTTCCAAGGACGCTTTCCATTCATAAAAAAACAAGCAATTAAGCCTGTTCCATTCTGGACACAGGACGTGTTAGCGCATTTTCTTGTTATGCATCAGTACGTATGTTAGCTTTCAGTAAATATTTGTAAATTTTGGAAATGTTTATAAATTCAATTGTGTAATGCATATATCTGTAAAAAAATATTATAAAGACGTTTCTTTATATTTGAAAAAAAAATTATTTTCTCTTAAATCTAACTACAAGTGGTTTGTGGTTACTGAAATAGGACTCATAATTGAAAACATTCGAAATTATAGTCATTTAATCGTCCGAAAACTCCGTCAATTGTTGCATAGCTCTGATACTTTCAATTAAACTCAGAACACAAGCTTACTATTTCATTTGATGAGTTTCTTAATAAATCTTGGTGAAACTACGTGCTGCAGTATTTCGCACCAAATGAATGGGTTATTGAACGTACAAGGTGTATATATAATATATAAGCCCTTTAGGAGCCCTGAAGCCCGGCCCTCAGAGGTCCTATCGCGAAATGAACTTTTGATGTACACATGGCAGGCCAATACCTACAAAATGATATATACATCATGGGTCTAGGACTTATGGTTGCTGAGATATAGGGCGCTCCTTTATTAATGTAGCTTAAATAGTAAAAAACGGTACTTTATAAGCCCCCTTTAATGGCCCTCAGAGGTCAGATCGCGAAATGAACTTTTGCTGCACACATGGCAGGCCAAGACCTACAAAATGATATATACATCATGGGTCTAGGACTTATGGTTGTTGAGATCTAGGGTGATGACAGACAGACAGACAGACAAAACTGGGACAATAGAAAAAATACTCTAAAAAAACTAAGAGGTGTACAAAGGTCTAGTTTTTAGAGCATTTTCGAAAAAAAATGCTCTATTGTCCCCGTTATGTCTGTCTGTCATCACCCTAGATCTCAACAACCATAAGTCCTAGACCCATGATGTATATATCATTTTGTAGGTCTTGGCCTGCCAAGAAATGACTTTTTTTCCATTTTGCGATCTGACCTCTGAGGGCCGTAAAAGGGGGCTTAGTACCGTTTTTACTATATAAGCTATATTAATAAAGGAGCGCCCATTCTCAGCAACTACAAGTCCTAGACCCATGATGTATATATCATTTTGTAGGTCTTGGCCTGCCAAGAAATGACTTTTTTTCCATTTTGCGATCTGACCTCTGAGGGCCGTAAAAGGGGGCTTAGTACCGTTTTTTACTATATAAGCTATATTAATAAAGGAGCGCCCATTCTCAGCAACTATAAGTCCTAGACCCATGATGTATATATCATTTTGTTTTCGGACGATTAAATGACTATAATTTCGAATGTTTTCAATTATGAGTCCTATTTCAGTAACCACAAACCACTTGTAGTTAGATTTAAGAGACAATAATTTTTTTTTCAAATATAAAAAAACGTCTTTATAATTTTTTTTTACAGATATATGTATTACACAATTGAATTTATAAACATTTACAAAATTTACAAATATTTACTGAAAGCTAACAAACGTACTGATACATAACACGAAAATGCGCTAACACGTCCTGTGTCCAGAATGGAACAGGCTTAATTGCTTGTTTGTTTTTTTTTCAAGACATGAAATATGAATGAAAAAGCTTTCAATTTGCTTTATAAATGTAAAAAAAACGATAATGTATTATTTTAATTCATGAGTTTATGGGTTTTTAGGAGCTTTACATATATGCAGTGGCGCAACCAGCAAAAAAATGCTGGGCGGGGAGGGGGGCTCACATTATGAAAAAAGACCGTTTGACAGTCTTTTTTGTAACTTTATAACATTAATTATGTATTGGTGATTTGGCCTGGGGGGGGGCTCAAGCTACTGGTTGCGCAACTGCATATATGTGATAAACATTTCTATTCAATAAATGGACTGATGAGAGTAAATATCATTAATGGCGACGATGAAAACATTATTTCAAAACGAGGCTTGCGCAATTTGTATAACATCTAATATGTGACGTGGACTATGCCGAGTGACATTTGCGGGGTTTGAAGTCCCGATATCAGCAGCATGGGTTATGTGCAATAAATGTGCACTAAGTGTAATTCGCATTATTTAATTTTTTTGTTATTTTTTTTTTTTTGCAATTCATTGAAAGGATGCAACCCCGTAGCGTGAAAATTCTACAGCAGGGGCCAGGCCAATAGCAGGGGGCAGGGGGGGTGGGGGCAGGAAATAAATGTTACTAAGTAGAGCAAACAATCAGAGGGGGCCAGACAAAACGCAGGGAGGGGGGACGTCTCCCCAGGCCCCCTCCCCCCACACACGCTACGGTTATTAAAGGATGAAGTATGTATCTCTATAGGATTCTTAAAATCACCAATGGTACACTTGTTGTTGTTTGTTTTTTCAGTGCCTTCACTTCATCCCACCATAGCGATGGCCGTAGTGGCAAATAAAATTGAAATAAAAAAAAAAGTCTACATGTGATGACGCCCACAGAAAATCTGGGACCTCCCCCTCCCCTACCCCCCCCCCGACACTGGAGCCAATATAATATAATAATAATATAATAAACAAACTGTACCCTGCAAAACCTTTGCGTAGAGTTAGATCCCCCTTAGGCTTGATCGGTAGGCTAGGTTATTTTTTGGTTTCGGGCAGATCCGATTTTTTCATGATTGTATTTTAAACTGGAATACTGTTGTATTAATTCTTTACTTTCGATTTAACGCAGAACCCAAATCGCTTTTATATTCTTAATAACTTTAAAAGCGGTGCCCCGTCCAAAGGCTCTGGTACGTTCGGGTTACCCCCACCCCCGCCTCGCAGCCTCCTTATTACTAGGAGGCGTATATTTCTTGTGCCCCCACATGCCGTTTCCCGATACGGATGAGAAGCTTTGTTTCGTTTCATTGTGAGACGAATCAGTTTCCGCCACATGTGTCAGTATCATGCAGAGATTAAACAAAACGTTCGTAAGATTTTAACACAAGAGATAATGTAGTCATAGAAACTGAACAAAATAAAAAGAAGAAGACATTCTAAAGGAATAGCGGAGGAGACATTATGCGGAATGATACTCCTTCATCTGACTGTCTGTGTGAATTATGATGATTTTTGGTTGTTTTTTTTTTTACTTGTTGTATACAATAGTGTATATAATACTTTTTTATCTGTCTTCAGTTGTGGTTTGTTTTGTTTTGTTTTGTTTTTTTCCTCAAAATTATTCTAGCCATAACAGAGTTTAAGGCTGAAAAAGAAAAAAAAAATACATTATATAAAGGTGGTATGCGTACCCCGAAAGGGAAAGGGAATGCAGGGGTGAACACATAATAAGTACATTTATCAGCAAAGTTACGTTTGAGCGGGGTATCCGCCGACATACTCCCGCAGCTTTTTGGGGTGTACAGTTGTGATATAGGTTGAGAGGCGCTGCTATAAAGGAAGTAAATGAATAGTTCAAGCCAGCAACACAGAGAGAGAGGGGGGGAGGGGGGAAGAGAACGACACTGTAAGAAAGTTGAGGAATGCATGGGGAAAAATCTCCGTAATTCACATACACACAACTAATTGCCACATGTGTGTGTGAGACGACCATACAAACAACTTTTTGCCACATATGTGTGTGAGAGACGACCATACACACAACTAATTGCCACATGTGTGTGAGAGAGGACCATACACAACAACTATTTGCCACATGTGTGTGTGTGTGAGACGATCATACACACAACTACTTGCCGCACGTGTGTGTGTTAGACGATCATACACACAACTACTTGCCGCACGTGTGTGTGTGAGACGATCATACACACAACTACTTGTCGCACGTGTGTGTGTGAGACGACCATTCACACAACTATTTGCCACACGTGTGTGTGAGAGACGACCATACACACAACTATTTGCCACATGTGTGTGTGAGACGATCATACACACAACTACTTGCCGCACGTGTGTGTGAGAGACGACCATACACACAACTACTTGCCGCACGTGTGTGTGAGAGACGACCATACACACAACTATTTGCCACATGTGTGTGAGAGACGACCATACACACAACTATTTGCCACATGTGTGTGTGAGAGACGACCATACACACAACTATTTGCCACACGTGTGTGTGTGAGACGACCATACACACAGCTATTTGCCACATGTGTGTGAGAGACGACCATACACACAACTATTTGCCACATGTGTGTGTGAGAGACGACCATAACACAACTATTTGCCGCACGTGTGTGTGTGAGACGATCATACACACAACTACTTGCCGCACGTGTGTGTGTGAGACGATCATATACACAACTACTTGCCGCACGTGTGTGTGTGAGACGACCATACACACAACTATTTGCCACACGTGTGTGTGAGAGACGACCATACACACAACTATTTGCCACATGTGTGTGTGAGACGATCATACACACAACTACTTGCCGCACGTGTGTGTGAGAGACGACCATACACACAACTATTTGCCACATGTGTGTGTGAGAGACGACCATACACACAACTATTTGCCACATGTGTGTGTGAGAGACGACCATACACACAACTATTTGCCACACGTGTGTGTGTGAAACGACCATACACACAGCTATTTGCCACATGTGTGTGAGAGACGACCATACACACAACTATTTGCCACATGTGTGTGTGAGAGACGACCATAACACAACTATTTGCCACATGTGTGTGTGAGAGACGACCATACACACAACTACTTGCCGCACGTGTGTGTGTGAGACGATCATACACACAACTACTTGCCGCACGTGTGTGTGTGAGACGATCATACACACAACTACTTGCCGCACGTGTGTGTGTGAGACGATCATACACACAACTACTTGCCGCACGTGTGTGTGTGAGACGATCATACACACAACTACTTGCCGCACGTGTGTGTGTGAGACGATCATACACACAACTACTTGCCGCACGTGTGTGTGAGAGACGACCATACACACAATTATTTGCCACATGTGTGTGTGAGAGACGACCATACACACAACTATCTGCCACATGTGTGTGTGAGAGACGACCATACACTCAACTATTTGCCACACGTGTGTGTGTGAGACGACCATACACACAGCTATTTGCCACATGTGTGTGAGAGACGACCATACACACAACTATTTGCCACATGTGTGTGTGAGAGACGACCATAACACAACTATTTGCCACATGTGTGTGTGTGAGACGACCATACACACAACTACTTGCCGCACGTGTGTGTGTGAGACGATCATACACACAACTACTTGCCGCACGTGTGTGTGTGAGACGATCATACACACAACTACTTGCCGCACGTGTGTGTGTGAGACGATCATACACACAACTACTTGCCGCACGTGTGTGTGTGAGACGATCATACACACAACTACTTGTCGCACGTGTGTGTGTGAGACGACCATACACACAACTACTTGCCGCACGTGTGTGTGTGAGACGATCATACACACAACTATTTGCCACACGTGTGTGTGAGACGACCATACACACAGCTATTTGCCACATGTGTGTGTGAGACGACCATCCACACAACTATTTGCCGCACGTGTGTGTGTGAGAGGACAAACGTTTTTAGTTGTCGTTGTTTTCGTATTTTTACTGCACGTGAAATCAACTGACGGTACCCAAGCGATACTTCACATCTATGATTAGACTGAACTTAAATTTCTTGAACTCACTGCGACGGAAAACTAAATAAACCTCTGCCTTGGCTCTCCGTTGCACGCTGCTCTCTGAAGCTTTTTTTTCCCTCATTTCCTTCAAGCCATGTCGCATCTTTCATCTCCATTGTAACCATATGAATTCTGATTGTTAATTTAACTTGCAATACTATCTCTCTCTGAACTCTCTCAGTGAAACTGCGGGCTGAGACTTAGTCTCTTAGAGCCCGTGAGATCAGACTTGCTGTGTCTCTCAACATCCGAGAAGTCATCTTATCAGACAAGTGTCGTGTGATAAGACAAGTCGTGTGATAAAACAGGTCATGTTATCAGACAAGTCGTGTAATAAGACAAGTCGTGTGATAAGACAAGTCGTGTGATCAGACAAGTCATGTGACGCCTATGCGCTTCTTTAACCCACACACAGTGGTGTAGGCAGTGTTAGTGGCGCCCGACGCGGAACTTTCCCCCTTACACCCCCTACCTATTTAAGCCACTGCCTATGTGTGTCACTCACACATTGGTCAAACCAGCGTTAGTGGCTCCCGGGGCGTACTCTAAAAATGACGCCCCTGTCAAAAAGTACTAAGTAAGGTAGATCCCGACCCTGCTTTGTTCTTAAGTAAGTGAGTGCCACCTCAGAATAGGATTGGGGGGGGGGAACTGCACCTCCCTTGTTACGCCACGGCTGACATGAATTATTCATGGGCCCTATATACATTTTATCATTTATTAGAAAATTAAAAAAAAAAAATTCCAAAGCAAACCTGAAATTTCAATCCAAGGAAAAAAAAAAGCAAGAAAAATACTTTCGTATTTAATAATTCAAAAAGCAATCCTACGAAACAAATAAAATTGTATACATTTTATTTATATTACAAATATGAATGACAAGCGATTTTTTTTTTCTTAATGGATTCTCAAATGTTGTTTTCAATACTAATTTACGATTTATTATCTATAGTCAAAATCTTTAAGGGCAAAGCTTTCTCTTATGTCGTGACGTAGGTTACGGCCCATTATATCAATACTAACTGAACCCTGATTAAAAAAAAAAAAACTTTTGCATAGTCACAGCGGTTGGGGAACTTGTTTTAATCATTACCCTAAAATATTTTTGTGTAAGTTGATATTACCCCAAAATATTTTTGTGTAAGTTGATATTACCCTAAAATATTTTTGTGTAAGTTGATATTACCCCAAAATATTTTTGTGTAAGTTGATATTACCCCAAAATATTTTTGTGTAAGTTGATATTACCCCAAAATATTTTTGTGTAAGTTGATATTACCCCAAAATATTTTTGTGTAAGTTGATATTACCCCAAAATATTTTTGTGTAAGTTGATATCACCCCAAAATATTTTTGTGTAAGTTGATATTACCCCAAAATATTTTTGTGTAAGTTGATATTACCCCAAAATATTTTTGTGTAAGTTGATATTACCCCAAAATATTTTTGTGTAAGTTGATATTACCCCAAAATATTTTTGTGTAAGTTGATATTACCCCAAAATATTTTTGTGTAAGTTGATATTACCCCATGGTGAATTAAAATTATATACTTTTTAACTCACAAAAGTTTCATTTTTACCCCCCCCCCCAAAAAAATGTCATTTTTACCCCATTTGGGGTAATTTACCCCGGTTCCCCGACCGCTGGCATAGAGATGTACCATAGCTCAACTTTGAGGCTATTATGAATAGGGCAATGTTTTTATATGGTTCTATTGATCTTATGTTTATTTTTTTTTAAACATTTATCGAATCAAGACGCAGGCAAGAGGTCATTAATATTTAAACAGGAAACAGTATTCTTACTATCGATCTACAGCAGACAGACTTGAGTCGGAAAAAATTTAAGTAGAATCATATAGATTATAGGCGAATTTTAGAGCATGAACGGTAACCCGTCACAAGAATGAAGATTAATTGATAGGTTGACGTAGGGCTCTCGTGAAACAAGTGTCCACATAGTGTCTATGTGTTGTTGGGGAGCTGTGTCGGCAAACAGATCTTTTTTTACTCAGTAAATAGACCTATCAGCCAAAAGTAATGAATGTAAAATATCACAAGGTAATAGTGGTACTTCATACATGGTTTTACTCAATTATTTGGTGTTTTACAGAGTAAACTATCCTTATAAAACTTCTAATAAATTTGTATCTATTTTTTTTTTACTAAAGCTACACAAAAGTAACGATTTGTTAGTGTTTTAAATGTCTCTAAATTTATTAAGCATTACCAAATTCAATTTTCTTTCTTATATCACTAAAACTGGCCAAAAAGTATGTGAATAACATATTCTGGTCCTTCTCATTCTCAAAAAGAAATTAATGAATCTATTAGTAACCTACACAAAAAAGCGTAAATGAATAGTGAACTAAAGACTCAACTTACCTTACTATGTTGTAAGAACCTTCCCTTTTTTTTTTATCTGTCTGCTTATCCCCGAACTAATCAACCAGTATTGAATAAAATATTTGGCACTAACAAAATATTCATAAATGTCAAAAGGATTTTTAAAAAAGTTTATTGTCTGACATGCAGTCTCTGATAAGTTATTTTTTTTTTCCCTCAGCTTTTTTCTCTTCGTTATTTTCCTGTACACAATTGAAGTATTGAAAAAAGCCGAAGATACACAGACATAGTCTGGGACCTGAGAAATAATATATTTCCTGTGATTGTGTGCTAATTTTTTTTTTATTTTATTTATTTACAACCGAGTATTTGCTGGCTAAACGCTCGATGCATGCTGAGTTATAAACTGCAGTGTGTAATGTCTGTGTGTTAATGCATATAGATAGCACTTTGGTGCATGTATGACTTATATAGGTAAGTGTGTGGGATATTGATAAATCTTCTGCGTATGAGTTAGAAAGGCTACGCACTGGCCCGCGCCTAAGTGTGTGGACGTCTCATTTAAAGACAAAAAAAATTAAAAACAACGGAACAGGAAATGTTTGCACTAGGGAGTGGGGGGTAGGTGAGGGGGTGGGGTTAAATGTTATGTTATTAATGTGACATACATCCATTAATAAATTATCTCAAATTGCGATGCATAAGGGTGCAGTGGTTATTTTTAACGCCAGGATGTGCCCCGTGTTTTTAACACCAATATGGGTCCCATGTTTTTTAACATCAGTAAGGGCCACATTTTTTTCAACATCAGTAAGGGCCCCATGTTTTTTAACACCACCAAGGGCCCCATGTTTTTTAACACCAGTAAGGGCCACATGTTTTTAACATCAGTAAGGGCCACAGGTTTTTAACACCAGTAAGGGCCCCATGTTTTAAAAAACAAATATTGCCCTATGTTTTTTTAACACCAGTAAAAAACCCATGTTTTTTCTAAGGACCATCGATATTTTATATAACGTATTAGGATGAGTGGGAGTCCGGTTTTTTGTATTATTATTATCCCTATTATGAAGAGATTGTGAAAGTTGACGCATGTTATATGATGCTAATAAATTAAATAAAATCCAAACATTTTATTCAAAAAGGGAGTTGGGGAGTTAGGAAAGAAAGGGGGTGGGGGTTGTTATATAATTAGAACGTGACTATCCTAAATTTTTTTTTATTTATTATTATATTGGGGAAAAAGGGGGGGGGGGTAAATTTGTATGTGTGACTATTTTACGTCTATGTTAACGCTCTCAAAACCAAAATGAGTTATAATGAGTGATTCCCCTTCTT